>OZ026602.1:34380874-34383374 GCA_964020085.1 Micromussa lordhowensis | reverse complement strand
AATACCGTCATTGACAGAGGAGCCCCATGGATAAGAGAGGTGGTGTATCAAACAAAACTCACCTGGGGTCTTTTTAGGAACAACTCCTACGGGGGATATACGGAATGGATGAAGTGGAGGAAACTGAAAAGGACCAGCCAACCTATGGGAATCAAGCTCTTTCCTAATTTTATCATCTACAACCGTGGGATGTAGAAGAGCAGAAATAAGGTTTTTGGATGTTGAAGACACTCGCTCACCTTGAAAATGAATTGGAAAACCGAAATGAAAACCAGAGTAAAGAAATTCTGCAGTAGAATGGTTATACCCAGACAGCAGAGCAATCAACCTATCAACTTTTATTTGTGTTGGGAGATTTAGACTTGGCAGACTGGGTGTTATTATTGGAGGGCTTATTTGGGAGACGAAAATTACACTGAGTTGCCCTATGGTCCCCAGAACACCTATAACAGGAATGCTTAAACGAACAGCCTGGACAAGCGAGGCCCCTGTGATATTTAAAACAGAAACCCTCAGGAACTCTTGGCAAGTTTGCCCGCACCCGGGGCTTAGCAATTTCAGACTGTGGCTTCCTAGTTAGTGGAGATTGAGCACGTAGCCACAACTCCCCGTGCAAACCCCCCCCCCCCCCAGGAAAGGCAGACGCCTGTCTTTGGCGTAGAAAGCGGAAGTCTTGATCATAATAACTCCAATTGTGACCCCTAGCCGCCAAGTCACGGACGATCTCGCCATATTTCATTAGGGCAGGGGCCTCAGCTGGGTACTTAGAGGTGTAAACCCCTACAAAAATTAAAAAGCAGCTACTCCATGCATCTATGGTTGTAATCTTCTTTGGTTTGGATGCAGGCTCAAGGCGGAGAGAGGGCATGGAACCACTCTCAGCATTACTTACTGTAACACTATATTTATTGTCTAACTCAGGGTTTGCAATAAGGGTTCCAAAATCAATGTATTCCTCATTCCATATCTTGGCCCTGATCTTATCAGAGACACGAGCATCAAGTGGTAAATTGGATGAGACAAACAGTTGGTCAGGGATAGGTTGTCTCGGTCCAATGGTCTCACCTGTCAGGTTTTTCTGGACAGCAATGATTGAGTCCTGTACCAAGGAACTGCCTGTGGCTAAAGGGTCTGTGAAGGGAACCTCAGCTAAGGCATCTACAGAGGGCAGGACACCACTTCGTCAGCCACTCTGGTGACAAGTTGGTCGATCAACTCGGGGGGAAGTATGGAGTTTGATACTGGAGACACTTCGGTAGCTTCTGGTTCTGAAAACCTTGCCCCTGTTCTTGAGGCCATTGCAGATGGTGGTCTGCCTCTCTTCTGCCTTTTGGCAGCTGGCGGTTTAGGAGTAGAGGCTGAAAGCCTGGCTGAACGTTTTGCTGGCATAACTGCAAAGAGAACTCAATACAGGCAGACATTGACGCTCTTCTTAACAATAAAATTAATGTGAAACTGTTAAAAAGATTAAAACAATAAAATTAAACAAAGGGCAGGGACAAGCCATGTCAGACAAGAGTCGACGCACCAGCAAGCACTAGAAATGCCCAAACATAATATAATAACCTTTAGGGTGAAACCTCAAAGGCAAGGCAAAACAAAACAACCTTGAGGGCAAAACCTCGAAGGCAGATATAACACCTTGAGGGTGAAACCTCGAAGGTAAATGATAATAACAACCTTGAGGGCGAAATCTCGAGGGTAAATAATGATAACAACCTTGAGGGCAAAACCTCGAAGGTAAATAATGATAACAACCTTGAGGGCAAAACCTCGAAGGTAAATAATGATAACAACCTTGAGGGCGAAACCTCGAAGGTAAATAATGATAACAACCTTGAGGGCGAAACCTCGAAGGTAAATAATGATAAAAAACCTTGAGAGCGAAACCTTGAAGGTAAACATAGCAATAAAAATGAGCCTGATAAGAAATCAAAATACAATTCAGAGTAAAATATATATTTGTAAATACCCATCACTGGCCAGTAAACACAATTGAAGTAGCAATAAAGGAGGCTACATAGCATACCTTCATCGTTACCAACACCCGATTATGACATAAGTACAAAACAATGAAAGTCATGAAGGAGCGTGTAACTGAATAAGACCCAAAGCTTTCAATATGGCGCCCCGGTAGCTCCGATATAGAAAATACTGCCCTAAAGAATTAACATGAACGCCATCCGATAAATACAAATCCTTATGAGGACTAGAAAAATCCCTGTGAATCCAACAGAAAGCTTTTGGAAAAGGCTCTAACACGACGCGAACATAATTATTCAAGATCTCGGCGCGTTGAAGAAAATCCTCCCAATTTGTGAAAGAAACACCTCGTGGAATGACATGGCAAACAACGACCACACTCACCGAAAAAGCGTCTAAAAGCAAAGTGACGAGCTCCTCTATGGACGAACCAACAACCTCCGGTCCTATGCCCGAAAGATCATTCGTTAGCTTTTCAACGGTCCGACCGCCAACACCGAACAAATGCACCGTAGCA
>OZ026602.1:34365874-34375874 GCA_964020085.1 Micromussa lordhowensis | reverse complement strand
CACAATTATTTAAAAATGGTTTGTTTTTTAATCTACTCTCGAGTCCACTTACATCAATTTCGCCTTAAAAGTATATGACTGCATTTTGAGGGACAAAAAAAAAAACAGTTGGTAGGGGTAGTTTATTATATACGTAGTATATAGTATATCAATCTGCGTAATATTGTCATCTGTAGCTTTATTCGGCATGTTACTGGTTCTTTCACTCCCCAAGAATAGAAGATTAGAAAGAAAAGTGAGGGTATCCTTTCTGCGTAGAATGCAGGAATTTTATAGATAACTTTAATGGTTTTAATTTATTATACCTGCCGTGCAGACTTGTCCCCTTTGGTGTAGACCCAAGTCACACCGTCGTATAGCTGGATTAGCCACTCTACATCCAGTTTGCATTTTTCCTTGACTCCCAGGAGCTGTTCAAAGAACTGTGACACCTCTTTGCCGATAATGGCCTTGATACCGGAACTTGTTTGAAGCTGTCGGAAAAGGCCAACTTCGGTAAACTCATCAACGAAAATAGGATTTTTGGACTGCTCCTCAACGTAAAGACGAATCAGTTGAGAACAGCCATTTTGGAATGCTGGCAATTTCCCAGACCCAGGAGGAGACAAGGAAACCATGAACAAGTTTAATTGTTCCTGCCGCATCTTGCAATCCACTTTAATGGTGGTCGGCCCCATGAGGCAAGCTACGGTTTGAAGAATACTTGCCAAAAGGATGTTCCTAGAAGTATTGTTGGCCTGAGCATAATTGCCTAGCCAATCCGCTACAGGTTGAGGGGCAATCTTGTCCCAGGGTAAGGGCATATCACATGACAACTTTCTGACTTTTGATGCTACGAGGGAAATATCTGGAGCACGCCTTCGTTTGGGGAGATATGCAGTCGCCATGGTTAATCTAGATAGGAAATTGAATAATATATAGATCTAGCCAAGCCTAAAAGCAAAGCTCCTGGGCTGGGTTGTTCAAAGCCCGATTAAACTAACTCAGGATAAGCGAGAATTTTGATTTGAATTTTGTAACTGTGCGGTGAGGTTTTCTCTGTATTGTTTGGCATTCTGTTTTGACTTTGAATAATCTCAAAATACACAAAATAAAAGCACTGTAAATAGCTTGTATGCAAAAAAATGTATACCTCGGCTAACATTTAATCCTGGGGTAGTGTTAACCGACTTTCTACCCTGTGTACAACAAATTAACCTGACACAAGCCTACGATCCAATCAAAAACCAGCAGTTGGCCAGTGGTCAACTTCAAAAAACACGTGAGCTCTAAATCTGAGCCTGTGATATGATCATGTGACACTGGTCAGCGGATACCTTGATTTGACAGGTGTCAATTGACCATAACATGGTTGTCCAATATCAAAGAAGGACGTCATAAGCCAAGGCTGAATGTCTCTGTCAACCTATTATTAGCTGGAGTATGGCCACCATCTTGCCCGACTCCGTCGCCTTTGCCGTGTGTGTATGCGCCCACGAGCAATACTGCTAGCCATGATTACCATGAGAAAATCAATTCATGGGTTTCCTTTTCTTTCGTTTATGGGTATGGGGCTCCGTTCGCGCTAGGAAGGAAAAGGTTGGGAAGGTAAGGGGGGAGGTCAGGCTAATATATCAAGCCCTAATTCAAAACTGAAGTCAGATTTTAAACAAGGACCTTAAGATTTCTCTACTGCACATTATCTCTGGCCTGTAAAGACAGAATTAGGCAAATGAATTGTATCGATAAGCTGACATAGAAAAATTATGCAATTTCTCAAAGTTAAATTTCAAAGCAAGCATTACTTAGGGCGTTTAGCTTGGTAACACTTAAACACTCTCAGACCCTGAAAATAGTAGAAATATTTTGTTCATACATTTCTCATCTGACATAAACCCACGCACTGGACGAATCTGAAAGCCATCTTTTGCTGGTTTTATCAGCTGAAGATAAAATATGATGGCCAGGACAACTGAATTTGGAGTGTTTTTTTGAGACGGAAAATGCTCGGAGCGCAGAAGCGGCTCGTAAAATTTTGGTGTTATTGAAAAAATTACTCCTGCAAATTAATTTTAAATTGCAATCAAAACCAGGGTTGGGGATGGGGAGTATTATTCCTTATGCTTACTTGGTAAAATAAATTTCAATGAACAAAAGACGGCTTTTTATCAGCTGAAGGTAAAACATAATGGAAAAACTAGGAGCAGTCTTTTAGACGCATTCAACACGGTAAAAAGCATGTTGAGGAAAAGCAAGTGACTGGTTGTTTGTTTTTCAGTTTTACATAATGTACAGGTGTCGCTTTCAGTGATTCCAGCTCGAAAAAGGCTTGACTTAGTTGGTAGAATATGGTGAATGATGTTGCACTGAAAGGCAATTAGTTTAGAATCTTTGGTTATCAAGAATGGGAATGTGTACACTTTGTGAATATTTTCTTTGGTGAAACCAAAGTTTAAGATTCTTTTCTCTGATGTAGGTGGACTTATTGCTTTGTTTAGAAGAAAAGAATAGGCGGTTCGTGTTGATGGGGGGTCATGGAGTGGAGCAAGGGTAGGAATTGCCGTTGGAGAACAGTTGTTTTGGTTTCTTAATAGCTTTTTCCATTCTGGTGGAATGGAAGTTATGAGGCCATAGTAAAGTGTGAAAGGGATATTAATGCTCGCTTTTTGCTTGAGTTCGTCAAAAGAGAGAAACGTGTTGTTCTCATCAAGGAGGTGTTTAATCGAAATGATCTGAGTTTGGAATAAAGGCTTGTAGAATATTGGCTTTCCACCAATTAGGATGCGACTATTATTCCAGATTATTATGTTTTGGATATCAGCTATTGAGCTTTCCTCCTGAAGATTAACATGTGAATGAATGCGACGTAACAGGAAAAAGTCATAGAAAGTGCCCATCAAGCGTTGCATACAATTCGGGCGACAGGGACGCAGCCAGCCATTAATTTCCATTTAAGCCCGCCAAACTGAATGGTGCAAGTCGTTTATCAATTTTTGCCAGCTTCCAAAACGAATAAAACAACAACAACAACAGTCAAATAAATTTTTGTGCGCAAAACTGTTTCAAAGTGCTGCTTTGCTGATAACCATTCAACATTTTTTTGTTAAGGGGAAGATTAGAAGTCGATATATTTTTTCCAAGTAAAGCGTTGATATAGCGGTGATTCTCTATTTGATAGTAAGAAAAAGAGATGTGACCTTTTGGCTACTAAAAAGTAATTACAGAAATATTTGTTAAGCCTGTGCTTAATGGCTTAAGGCTAGCTATGCGCCTGCCGCTCAACTCAAACTTGAAATTTTTCTTTCTTTCTTTTAATTTTCGCTTTTCGGTTGTGATAGACTAGCGAATTAGGGAATAACACTTTGAAGTCGTAAAACCCTGCAACATCCAAATACATCCAACTAGTTTTTTACTGTGTTCTGGAGAAGGTGTTAAATTTCAATGCTGGTTAAATTTAGAGCGAAGTAATGTGTAGCTCTTCCAAAAGAAGCAGCCAAACACAACTTGGTCAGTGATATAAAATGGGACATTCCTAAATTGGACACTGTAGTCTTCCATTTGGAGCAGCTTACGACAAAACAATAAAGAAAAATCGAATTGAGTTATGAGCTAAAAGCAATATTCCGACTTTCGGAAGCCATTTCACCCCACGCTACATCAGCAACAATCCTGTACACTAGTGTGACACAATTTGTACTCAATTTAGAAAAATTGTCCGTTATCACTGGGACAGCACCAATACTATGGTATAATAGAAACTTACCAAGTCTCCTTGACAATCCCTCTTCGCTGGATGATCCGCAGAACTGGGTGTGAATTTAACGTTTCGAAAAGTTGATCTGCCAATATTAAATTCAATTGCTTGGTATAAAATTGGAAGAAGAAATTTACAGTGCTGAAAATCTAACTTATTGTAATTCTCCAACTTACCGAGAATAACAGATGGCGTTGTAATTATGCTGATAAAATCTTCTTCAGGAAGACTATGGTTTTTGGAAACACTCACTATGTTTATGCAAACATGTAGCCAAGTGACGTGAATGGGGAAAGATGATAATGCCAGGTTATTTTATAATTACTTTTTAAAAGAAGCTTTTGTTAGCCAAAGAGCACGTGCCCAGCAAGTGGATGGTCATCTGAATGACCCGCCCTTGGGTGTTTGTTTCCGGGCAGCAATCAGAACACATGCAGGTATTAGTGCTTACTTACCAAGATAAAAAGTTGCAAGTGTAAATGCCAGCTGGAACGTTGGTAAATTTATCAAAAGACAATAGAAGCTTGAGGAAATTAAAAATATTTGCTATTATGTAATAAGTTCAAAACATAGGTATTCACATTCGGCGGCATATTTCAATTCCCGCGGTGTCCAGAGAGCGCGATAATCTCATCATGAGAGGAAACAAAAAATATGAAGAATTTTCGTTACTACAGACAGTCTGTGTAAGTGACCACACATAATTTCGAATGGGTGAGATCAAATTAACAACTCTGAAAAACAGATAAAATAAAGTGGATAAAATAAAGTGACTGTGCATAATTGTTCGAATGGTTGATATCAAATGAACAACTCTGAAAAGATATAAATTAACACGGGTATGAAAGCCTTGGTGTTGGCTTTGAAGACAAATGTTAATGTTATATGGAGCTCGGTTGGGGGTGGAGCAAGTTGTGCTGCAAACGAGCTTTCAAAAAAGCTCGCGACAAGACCATCCGGATCATCGGTCTAGTATAAATACGGGACAAACTATATGATAGGGACTATCGGTGATTTCTTAGAAAGCACGACAAAAAGGCCTGGGTGCTAGTAAGACCAATCTTTCGCGGCAAATTTCAAAATGGCAGCAAATTGGGCCAAAACACAGTTCGCGAAGCTTTTATCCAATAAGAGAAAAGCTGCAGAAGAAGGATTTAATTCTTTGCTGAGGATGGATGATGAAATGGCAAAAAAACGTATCGCGGACGAATTGTTATATGAAGAAGAAGTTGCTCAAGCAGCTGCTTTGTCTGCAGTCTTGTTAAGCAAGAAACCATGGTGGGAAAGAAGTCATGATGAGCTCGGAAACAACAACTGGTGGTCCCAAGGTTATGACAACTGGGACGATGCAGCTTTTAAGAAGCGGTTAAGGGTTTCTTGGGGTACATTTGAGTTCATTCTGGCCGAAATTGAAAACAACATAACCAAAGAAGCAACTCCAATGAAACCCCATCCAACTCCACCTGCTACCCAGTTGGCTTTGTGCCTATAACGACTTGCTCATGGGTGTGCGTTCTTGACGGTAGGAGATCTCTTTGGCGTTGCAGCTCCGACCGCTCATTGTATTTTTATGGAGGTTTGTAAAACCATAGTGAAAACTTTGTATGATAGATTTGTTTTTCTTCCAAGCACCCCAGAAGAGTGGAGCAACGAATTGCAAAAATTCCTGGAAAATTGGAAGTTCCCCTGCGTTGGAGCGTGGGATGGATTTCACGTGTATGTTTCCACAAATTTGAAGAATTTCTACAGCTATAAGAAGAGATACTCTGTAACAAATATGGGCTTTATTGGATACAACAAGAGGTTTATGTGGGCAGCAGTTGGTGCACCGGGATCTACACATGACTCCCGGCTGCTGAGAAGGTGTGAGATCTATTCACAGTTTGAAGAAGGCCATGTATTACCCAACAGGTCATTGAATCTCCATCCTCATGGTGAAATTCCATTGGCAACTGTTGGCGATTCAGCTTTTCCCAGCCGTCCTTGGTTACTGAAACCATACAAGGAGGGGACTTAAGTGCCCCAGCAGAGATACTTTAACATGAGACTTTGCTCGGCCCAAGTGGTTTCAGAGCATGCCTAAAGTATGTTAAAGGGGAGATGGCGAATTTTGTACAAGAAGACAGAATGCAAGTTGGATAACATCAAAGTCATAATTATGGTCTGCATTTGTCTTCACAACATTTGTATTCACAGGAATGACCCCTGCAAAGAGAGATGGAGACTTGAAGTAAATGAACTCAATCTTATTCGTGGAAGTGGCCAAGCAGGTGATGCTGACACAATTAGAGAAGTAATATCTAATTGGTTGTGGGGAATCAGGGAAGAGAGAGATGCCAATTAACTGATAATATTCAGAAAAGCACTCATGCCACTTTTTTACCACACAATATTATGATGGTTTCAACTTTCCCTCCACAGAAAAAGTGACAGACAGTAATAATGTCATTGTTGTGTTTAAACTATGGAGGTTCCATTAGGCTTTGAGCCAGCTGTAGCATTATTTTCAGCAGTAGATTCTCCACATGTGTAAACCCTCTTAAAGGCTCTGAGGAGGAGAGTGACATTTTTTTATGTAGCTGATATTTTTAAGAGGGCTATCTCCACTACTTTGTCATGATGACTATTGACCATTGTGAAATATTCTACACGTAAACAAAGATGACAAAGAACTACATGTAACAAAAACAAAACTTTATTGTAGAAAGGTGCAGATCAATGTATGTTTCTGGGAAACTGCTCACCTACTCCTCCCCAAACCTAAAAGTAACCCTTACTTCTTACTTTTGGGCAAAATGTTAGGTTTGGAGAGGGGTAGGTGGAAGAAAGGCTTTTTTTGGTTTTCTTTTTTTTTTCACCAGAACTGTCACTACTTCCTGCAGCGCAGCTCATTTCATCAGCTGAATCACTATCTTCAACGTTTTCCTTAGTGCTGGTTTCCTCGTCTGAAGCTGAAACTCTTCTGAAAGAACCTCACTGGGACTGGAAGCCGTATCCATGTTTCCCATGGTGTTGGAGAATATTGGGTTTAAGATGGTGAACCACTCGGGTTCTTTTTTGGGTGACTTTCCGCTTCCCTTTTTCATGTGATCAGTACATTTTCGCCACTGGGTTCTGAGGAACTTGTATTTAATGCGAAGCTTTGCTGGACTTGTGTCCAATGGAGTGTATTTCTGTTTGCTTGTGGACTTGCTTTTTTCCCTTTCATTCTCTTCTTTAAACTCATTCAACAACATGAGCTCGTCAAATTTCTTTGAGATTTCTTCAAAGACTTCGTTGTTTGCAGACTTCTTTAAGGCGAGTGTTTCCAGTGGAATGGCAAATTCTGTTTTCTCGTCAGCTAGGACGAGGGCAAGGAATTTTAGTTCAGTTTCAGTCCAAACCCGTTCTTTTTTGGGCTTTCGCACCGAATTGTCCGCCATGTTGAGTTTACTACTTTCAGCAAAATGACCGCTGGCGTTATGTAACGAGGTTGTGATTTCATTGATAGTCCGTCCTTCGCCCGCATTTATACTCACAGACGGATGATCCGTTCAGACGAATTAGCCTCGGTAATTCGTCGATGAAGACGAATTATCCAGGTAGTTCGTCTGGACGGATGATCCCTTTGTTTGCCCGTATTTATACGCAGACGAACTATCGTTCTTTGCCCAAGTTCGTCCCAGACGGATGATCCGTCTCTAGTATAAATCGGGCCATTGACAATTTATTAGCTTTGTAAAAGATTACGGTCTCATTTTACTTCAAGATGTCAAGAACATATGATCCTGCAGACATACGTAAAGTTGATAAACTTGCTTTATACAGGGCTCTTTAAGAATATTGGACAAGGCCACAAAGGATTGAAATTGTAATCTTTTATCTTTTTCTCAATAAAAATGTTTTTAACGGTAAAAAAAGTGTATTTGTTGTACTGCGCATGCATATCACTCAAACGATCTTGCAAGGTGGGTGTCATGGCTCCTATACAAGATCGACGCTTCCTATTAGGATGTGTCACTAGGGCCAACTTAGTGCACACGCATACGCGTCACATTTCAGTCATGGGAGACAGAATACCGTGTCCCACATGGGGTCGGGGACTTTTCGTGACCAATATATGAGTCATTTCCCTTAGCAAGAAAGTAACTAGGGTTACCCAAGGTAACCCCCTAACTTTTGACGTTGTTAAGGAGATATGGTAATGAGGTCAACTACGGGTCAGGAAAAATTTGTCATTAAGTGTGTATGATGACGTCATTAGGGTTAGGGCCTAAGGTTAGGGTCCGCCATCTTGATTTCAGGGTTAGGGTTCATTTGCATAAAAAATCAATAAAATCAGCCCTAATCGGGCTTACAAGACTACTGTCATATCACATGACAATTATGTCATGATATCCGAACAGCGGCCTTCTTGGATTTTCAAAGTTCTCTCACAACAAGATAGCATACCAAATATTTCTCAGGTTAATTTTAGATGAATGCGCAAAATTTGGCAGCATTTGGTTATTATTAAAAAAGTTATAAACGTTCAAAGTCAGCGCGGGCACTTCCCCACCTCTCAACCCCCCTCTCACCCCCTCCCCCCACAGTTTATTTCAAGGTTTTTTAGTGTAACACAACAGTATAATGCATGCAGTCGTAAAAAAGTTATTACAAAATATAAATAACCAATGTAAAATTTCCATGAGCTCGGATCGCAGTGTATTGTGTGAAAATTAGACTGAATATATAGATAACCAATAATTTTATGAAGTTATCAATAAAGGTTTTTATAAACATAACATTTTTATAAACTTTCAAATGTTTATTTTCATTCCTAAAAATCAAATGTTGTCAGGCCTTATATAAATTGCCAACACTTGCGACAGTTTCAGTCAGTACTTTATAAATTATTATTATAATAAATGCATGAAGGGTCAGAGTTTCAATTTCTTTCAAATCTAGAAGCTATAACCGGAGCGGTAACACAAAAATAACCTGAAAAAACTTCTTTTTAGTATAATTTCTTTTAGTTTTTCCTCTAAATAAAACTGGAACACCATTAACATTTCGCCTGTGTTACCATTTTTGACGTGATACATTTTGGATTGTTTTAGGACTGCCAAGGATTCCAAGATGAACAGCAATAAGGCAGTTGTCGTGTGCATATTTACTTGAGAGTTTAAACGAAATCGATGTCCCAATACTCTGAGGACAATATGCTGTTCTATTCCTCTCGGAACAATGGAAAGGATGGATAACTGGCCGGGAGATCCGGCACAGCTCCGCAGGTGTGCTACTGGTTGCTTTTCCGTGCCTTTAAGGTTGTTGAAATTGATGGTTATTTTTTCAACGCACACCATGTTAGAGCCAGTACAAAATTCTCAGGAACTTTGTTAATTTCTGATGTTCCATTCCCTGAACAAAGCGTTTCAAATAGGATAAGGCTTCTTCCTGTGCTCTGGTCTCCGGGTTTGCGTCGAAAAGTGACATGATCTTCTTGCTTGTTGGTTTGCCCTGTGCAAACATCTCCAGAAGGGAATCTGTACACGAAAACGCACGGTGAAGTGCTGACAACGGTGTGTTCCAGCTATCCACAACATACCTCAGAGTTTGAATGAACTCTTTGTGTGCAATTTCCGAGACAGCATCTTTGACCTGTTTAGTTTTTGGAACAGTCTTACAGTGAAAACGTTCCAGAAGGTCTAACCATTTGTTTCCCAGTTCTTTGCCTAGCTGACCATTCAGAGAGAGGTTAACCAGTTCTCTTTCATCGTTACTGAGGTATGCCAGGGAGGATTCCAACAAAAGATCTTTTACAGCTTCTTCAGCAGAGGCAGGCTGTTGTAAAGGCTTTGCTAAATTTAAATGGAAAAAACCAACTTGTTGATACCCTTTGACAATTATTCTCGCTATGGCCTCCCACTCAGCAACCTGAAAGTCGTGCCTGATGACTGGAATTCTCTCATCTTCACCATTAGTGCAGGAGTCATAAAAAGAGTTCCAAAATGTAGAAAGTGCATCAAGGAAAACGCCATTATTATCCAGCCCGGTTTCTTGTTTCCCGAAAGAATTGATCATGACCACGTTAATAGTGGTGTCAACGACAGCTTTGTCTTTAAAAAGACTTCTCATATCCTTCATAACTTGCACTCTCCTTATCTTTGCAACCCTGTAAAAAATGTTGTAATTTGAATTGTTTACACGTGTTACATCAAGTTAAGGTGGATGGTACCAGTTTTCAGGTTTTTTGAATATGTAAACTTTGAAAGGAAAGAACAAAAAATCAACTCAACGTCATAACAA
>OZ026602.1:34278374-34360874 GCA_964020085.1 Micromussa lordhowensis | reverse complement strand
AAGTAAGAAACCTTTACAGGCTGAAATTTCTTTCGTTCAGCGTGGTCCTGTTTCATAATTTCTGCACAACCGGTATATGTATTGTGGCAGAAATGGCTCCTTTGACAGAGCAATCCAAAGTGAATTACAATCAAGAGCATTTCTAATAGCTTGCTGACTACCCAGCGTTTTGTTGGTAACAAAAAAAGTCCTGTGTATTGACAGCAAAACAACTGTCAATAGTGAAGAAAGCATCACAAATTTAGCTTTTCAACTTAATTTATACCTGCACAGTTGGTACATTCCACTTTTTAACCCTAGTTTTTGCATCCAAGAGGTTCTAAATTTTGTCGGCTTCTTTGAAAAAATATTCTGACAGGCCCTGTGTCAGAGGTTGTCTTCCATAGGGGGTGCAGATAAAACATGGAATGTCTCATTACAATATTTGCCTTATTCTACTTGAATATAAAGGAATCTTTGGTTACAATATTTTCTGTCAAATTGGCATAAACGAGTCAGCTTCTGATTGAACTGAAGAAATATCAGCTCTGGATAACGAAAGGGCGTCACGGTGATCACACACTTAACTGTTTAAGTTTGCTATTTGCTCTCTTGCTTTTCCAGAAAGATCGCACTCAAGAAGGAAGGTTTACTTACCATTTGCCTCAAGGCCAAAAAGTCAAGAGATTAAATATCATTTCCGCAATAAAGAAAACAAATTTTGCAACTCTTGCTTCAAATTGAGGTCCCCTCTCTGCCCAGGGTCTTCGAAGGGAGGAGACAGAGATGTACCATACCTTTCGTGTATTTCAAATGTTGTGTTGAGCTCGTGTCCTTTTGCGATAACGGATATTCTCATGGGCACACCGCTGGTCAAAATGTTTAAGTTTGGTGCAAAGCGTGCTGATTGGCCGTTCCGAAATCGAGCAGGAAACTGGGGCGAGTTTAAACTTTTGATGTATCGATACACTGACACCACCACATGAAATTATGCAACATTTGTATGCAGGAGACCAAAGGGCCAGTATTTAATACAAGAAAAATAACATACTGGCACTGAAGAAGACTAGCTCTGCGCTAGTTGAAATATTGGCCATTAAATTTTGCCATTCCGCCATAGTACCAGCCTTGCAATCAATTTGGTTTTACCACGTGAAAGATCACGTCGACATTGATGATTTCTTTTATGGTGAACAGAGATCAAGTTGTAGACCTTGAAATAATATATAGATTTAGGCCAGCCTAAAAGCGTAGCTCCTGGGCCAGGTTGTTCAGAGCAAAAGTTAGAAGAATTAATTTATTTTGATTTGAGTTTTGTACCTTTGCAGTGAGGTTTTCTGTGTATTGTTTGGGCTCCTGTTTTGAGTGTTAATGATCACCATGCACACAAAACAACACAGAAAAAATAAACATTTGTATAGGAGAAAAAGTTGTCATTTGGTTACTTTTAAACCTGGGTTAGCACAACTCGCCACGACTAGCTTAAGCTATATGCGAGTTGCACATGTTCTTCCTTTGGTTGTTTGATATTAATACACATTCTTATTGTTATTGTTAGTGATAACCGCCTTCCGGACAATCCTGCCCTGATTTTCAACAAGTTAACCTGACATGAACCCGCAATCCAGTCGAAAACCAGCTTCAAAAGAACATGCGACCTTGATGAGCTCTAAACCTGAGCCCGCAATATGGTAATGTGATACTGGTCAGTGGATCTTTTGATATGACAGCTGTCAATTAAACATACTATGGATGTCAAATATCAAAGATTGCGCGACTTGGTATAAGCTAGATGGCCGCCATGTTGGGCAACGTCGTCGCCGTGGTTGGGTGCACCACAAAAAAGAGTTGCATAGGTTCCAATTTGAACCATATTTCAAGGTCCATAGCTTGATCTCTGTTCACCCTAAAAATGACCAGTCGCAACGCAATCAGACCTTTTGGTTTTCCCTCCTTCCCCAGGTTCCCCGCTCCTTCCCCAAGTCTAAATATTGGGCTAGTGTCAGTTTATCGATTGGTTTAAATTTGAAGTTCACCCCAGTTCCTGCGCAATTTCAGAACGGTAAAACAAAATGAGTGGTGATCGGGAACCCCAAGGTATAACACCCGGCTAACATAGTCTCAAGCAGTGTTCTGTGGGTGCTAAACAGCAAAAGTAAAATATCAGTTCAGCTGCACAAAAGCTAAGATGACTGAACATGTACAGTCCAGCAATATGATGGTGGACAATTTTTCTTTTTCGACCCCTTAGCTCAACTGTTCCGAAATGAGATAATTACCCTGCGTTGTAGCCGGATGTGTCGCGAAATCTCCGGTATAGTCTATACCAGTGGTTTTTTCCGTCTGAGATTGCAAAGTTATAATAATTACATTGCAAAGCTGTAATTATTAATGATACATTTAAAACACACTGATATTTACCAGGGTCGGTCTTGACTTTCTCCGCTCTGTGGTTGCAAGAAGCCCATTACAGTTGTCTTAATATAATCTTTCGCTATCCAACTTACGAGGATCAAACTGCAGACTCTTCATGCTCTAGTGGATCACACACAAAGCACCACCAAACGCTAGCGAAGAAGTATAAAGAAACAACGATGGAATGACTTACCTGAGGTTATTGTGAGCGGGCTGCTCTCCAAATGCCTCCATTTCTACCATTAGAATATAACCCATTGGGACATCATCAGTGACGTCTACGACATAGCCTCCAATGGAAACAATAAAATTTGTGACTGTCTCAAAGCCAGAGGACTTCTCAAAGCCCAAACAGCCCTCTTTTTTTCGATGGGGCGATTAGGGTCAACCTCACGAGTCTGATCAGAGTTTTGCGAAGAAGAGGTATCACCAGATGCCATCTATAAAACTCCGATGCAGATGATACCGGCAGACCTTAGTTCAACGAATGCTAACTACAATGAAGCTTTCCCGTTTAGGGGTCTTAAAACGACACCCAGGCACCACGTGGAAAGAAATTTCTGGTTAAACTGAACAATAAAGTCTTGGTCAGAGATGTCAATCTTTTTTAAAAAGGCCAGATCAGATAGGTCACATGTCCGCATGATTTCTGCTGTTATCTGAATGTCGCTTCGTAGAGTTTGACACCTGGGTAATTTGACCTGTGCTTATGCATTATTAAGGCTCATTTTTATTGCAAGATATGCTCCAAGTCTCGACGAATCTGCACAAACAGAGAATGGCAAATGCACTTTACAAAGTCCTGATGGCCAAAACAAGAAATGTCAGTTAAATAAGGGACAATGCGCTTCCTTCTGTCCGGAAACCATTGAACTGTGGTTTACGACCAGATTCTAAATCCTTAACCTTTATAGGTCATACGTTTCGTAAGGTTGTCAAATCGACCAAAAAAAAAAACGCGACAAAGAGGTATCATCAGAAGCCATCTCCCTTATGATGAATCTGACGAAGAGGAGACCAGCAGACTATAGTTCAATGAATGGTTACTGTAATGAAGTTTTCCCTTCGTGGGTCTTAAGATGACACAATAAAGTGGTTATGGATGACAATCATTTTAAAAAAGGCCAGATCGAAAAAAGAAATGTCAGTTCAATAAGGGACAATAAGCATTATTCTATTTGGAAACCATGGCACTTGGTGGTTTACGACCAGATTAAGGTGAAACATTCTATAAGGCTGTCAAATCTGAAAAAGAACACGCCTTCTATTTCTGCACATATTTTACTTATTTCTGTGTATAATAATAATAATAATAATAATAATTTGCCACTCGCATTCGTGAACATCTTGCCTCCGACAAAAATTCTCACATCTTTAAGCACCTGAGAGGTTCTGAAAATTGTCGCTCCCTTTGTTCAGAAGATTGTTTTAAAATCCTCGACTCTGCTCCAACAAGTTTCCAATTGAAAATCAAAGAAGCCATGCACATCCTTTGGGAGCAGCCGTCATTAAATTCCCAAGTCAAACATCTTAATTTATCCCTTTCATACTAATTAGTCTCTTTTCTTAGCTTAAATAGTTCAATGTTTGTCTTTATTCTGTTCTCGCCTTCATCCTTAATTATTCATATTAATGTCTCACTATATGACACTATTTATTGCACAACTTCATTTTATTCTGTACAACTGACGATGGATGATGTTTCATCCGAAACATGTCTGATTAAACAACATGAACTTTAAAAACATCGTTTGGTTTATAAAGGCAATAATAATAATAATAATAATAATAATAAAGTAGCCCGGAACAGTAGATATACTAAAAAACCAGCGGCCCCTCAATGTTTCGCAGTCAGGCCCCAGAAAATATATGCTAATAAAGACAACAAGGCCTTCTTGTAGCCTTCTATGTAACGAGATTCGCTAGGGGGCCCTAGGTTGCGTTTCAGTTGATGGCATGGCCACATTGACAACCACATCAGTGAGGTGCGAAAGCTGAATTTCTCTAGAAATAGAAAACTCGAGGTTTATTTTTGGGTGAATTACCTTTATTCAATTGGGCATGTAGATTTGTCTCTTTTTAAAGATACTTGGCCAAAATGTTCGTCAGATATTGGTGTGCCAAAGTGTGGGAAGCTTATGCGAAAATCTAAACATTTTTCCTATGACGTCCAGTGAGTAACAACAATCAGATAACTTTATATTTTCCAACTTCAAAAGGGATTTTCTAAGTAACCAATAGAGATATCGAAAAAGCATTACACGTTTTGTTATCATCCGCCTTGATGATATAGTTCTGTCTATTTGATGTCCACAGTAACACGAAGGCTGTTAACTCAGTTAATCAAGTACAGTCAGAATTGTTTTTAAAGGCTTGAACTTCCCTACCACAACAAATTTTTCTACAGTTCATTAGTTTTACAATGATATTAACTTTAGTTTCCGTGGGTTTCTATAAAGCAGCGCGCGGCACTAATTTAGACATGTTTAACCTCTGTGATTTTAGCTAAATGACCTCACTATGTCTTTCCTAGGCATTAAATTAGCCAGTCATGGCAAAAAGAGCATTGTAAGCAGTCAAATGGACTATTTGCTTCTACATTTCAGCCAACTAGTAGCCCTTACGTGACATTTACTTTCAATATCTGTCTGGATTCGCAAAAACGTAGCCACAGAATTTGACTTGTCACTGATAATCGTGATACAATTCTGTCTTAGCGCTAGCTTTCCACAAGGCTTATCGTAGCTCAAATAAAGGGAAATAACTCTCCTGGATGCCTTTTCAGGCCAGGAAGACTAGTTTCACCGTCTTTTCGATGAATCATGAATTGTACAATTTAATTAAGAGTGCTTTGAACATGAAATTGGAGCCACGGTCTACATAAACACACGAAGGCACAGGTGTCAAAAACGGCGGCGGAGAGTTGATCAAGTTTAGCTTTCTATAACCTGCATCGTCCTAAATGGACTAAACAAGAGCTTCCTACATCGAGAATGGATCAAACTTTAAACAAACTAGGCCATAATCATGAGTTGGCGAGCACTTCAACATGTCAACACTTCAACAAACTGATCAATCATCAGCCGGAAGACACGCAAATAAAATTCTTCCGCGCTGGCGAATCGCAGACAGTTCTGATAGTTAGCTAAGCCGAGAACGCCTAAAATTGATCAAACAAGGAAATTCTACTCACGATCAACGCTTGACCGGCACCATGTTCTCCACTCTGCTGGTACCACAACCACGTTTTTGCTCGCAAATCAGCAATGTCCCGGATGTACGTCAATTTTGTCGAGCGCGGAATGGCATATCCACATTTCAACAGATTTTTTTCTAAAGGCTGGTTTTCACTAGCGACGGAGTCGGAGTCAGAGTCGTAATCAGAAGCGTAGAGTGATACGATCAAGTGAAAATCAAACCGACGGAGTCGGAAGCAGATCACTGATTCCGCTTATGACTCCGTCGCTTACGATCAAGTGAAAACTGAATTGTCGGAGTCGGAAGCGGAAGCGGAAGAATAAACCAATCACAACGCTCGATTCCGGGCCTTGTGATTTGTTGGTTCTTCCGCTTCTGCTTCCGACTCCGACAGTCCAGTTTTCACTAGATCGTTAGCGACGGAGTCGTAAACGGAATCGGAAGAAATGGAAACGTTCTGATTCTTCCGACTCCGATTCCGTCGAGCTTATGACTCCGCTTACGACTCCGATTTTCGGTTTTCACTAGGTCATAAGCACTCTTATGACTCCGACTACGACTCCGACTCCGACTCCGTCGCTAGTGAAAACCAGCCTTAAGTCTTTAGCCAAATCAAAGTTCAGGGCAAATAACGCCAACAGCAGCTGGAAATGTCTAGTCCATTGCACCTATAAGCCCTAAATTGGTGTGGCTAAAGATCTTTGCTGTCTAAAGCAAGCACAACATTATCGCTACAGGGCAAGCGGCCTACTCTTATGTGACTAAATGTTCCGTTGATACATATCAGGCCCGCCTTACTGCGTAGGATAATAGACGACGCTTGCTAGCAAACCGTTAGACTTGCACCTTCATTGGACTTAATGATGTCCTCAGGCAGACTTCCTTTAGACAGCAAATACAGAACGCTAAGCGATCGGCTCCATGTCAGAGTCAACGAACGCGCGAACTGAATTCAAACGAGTGAAGCCTGGACTAAACCTAGTAGAAATTCGAAGGGGGGAGGGTGGGGGGGTGGTAGGATAAATAATTTTTAAAAAAAGGGAAGATCAATGAAACATGCGGCAAGAAGTTCTCTACATTTTATGCTAGGTACGAATTACAATCTGCTGTCATAGCGAGAGAAAGGAAGAAAATTAAATTGAAGAAATAAGCAATTAAAAAAAAACCACTTGATTTCGTTTTAACACAGTTTTCATAAATCCAGACATATATTTCAAGGGAATAAGACTGGATGACACAGAGGGGCCAAAAAGCGAGCATTTCTAATTTCTGTCCATCTTTCCAAGGCGTCTAGAGTCAAAATCAGGGCATTCTCCGATCAGTTCCGAACATTCTGTGCCAATATATGTCTGGATTTATGAAAACCGTGTTAAAGACTGCAGGCACTAAACACAGCAGGCACGTTTTTAGGAAATCGGTCAGATAGTGTACATAAATAAAACCATGTAGTACTGAGAGTGCTT
Organism: Micromussa lordhowensis; assembly: GCA_964020085.1. Taxonomy (NCBI): domain Eukaryota; kingdom Metazoa; phylum Cnidaria; class Anthozoa; order Scleractinia; family Lobophylliidae; genus Micromussa; species Micromussa lordhowensis. Next base: position 34,353,819 of record OZ026602.1, on the reverse strand, counting down.
TCTACCTTATGTACTCTTTAATAGAAGCTATGCCATGCCTATGCAAGCCTTTGAAATCGCTTCAAATGAGTCGAACTAGCCAAACAAAGCTTAATCAGAGCTTAAATTGATCAATTGATTCGCGGCACTAATTTAGACATGTTTAACCTCTGTGATTTTAGCTAAATGACCTCACTATGTCTTTCCTAGGCATTAAATTAGCCAGTCATGGGAAAAAGAGCATTGTAAGCAGTCAAATGGACTATTTGCTTTGTTTGATCGATTACATAACTTTTGTCACTTGTTTTTATTCACGCTATTGTTATTTTGCTTGTAGTTGTCATTTTAATCTTTTTATACTTTTTAATTAGGCTGCCTATATAAACTAGTATTTCCGATACGCACAACCATTGTAAATAGTTTTTAGTTTTTTAATTTTTAACGTCTATCTGAAGAAGGCTGAACAGCCGAAACGTCATTAAATCGAGTCGGACCAGTTAGAAGTATGCCCCACTGTTTTCTCACAAGTATTTGTCTATAAATTTACGTGGTGGTATTGCATCCTTTGGATCCTTCTGCTGTACATGTACTGGCTCGTCTGCCTGCCTGCCCCGATAAATATTGACGGACGACAGTGATGTCAAAATGACAAATTAAAACGCGATCCATTACTTGAAAATTGTCACCTTTCCAGCCTTTCTGGCTACCAGAAACACCTACAGTGTAGTGTAAACCACAGGAAATAATTACTCTATGAGCGGCTACCATGCCATTAATCATCTCTTTGTGTAACAATTAATGAGGCAAAAAATGAGATCTGCTCAGTCAAAGTTTAGCCAAATCTTATTAACTGCCCAATCACAGAGGCAAAAAGAAAAGAGGGAAAACCTGTTGTTCACTTTCCTACCCAAATTCCAGAGGTCCATATTGCCGAAATGCATAGCATGAAGTAAACCATGTTCGCGGTATGATTACTCGCCTTAAACTATCAAGCTCCAAAATTGGGAAAATATAATCACTGGAACCTAGGGTAAGAAACTAGAATCGTATATAGGCTGTCAATTTAAAAAAAGTCAGGTTTCAGTTTCCAAAACCAATTCTTAACATACCCTTTGTTTTCTGTTTATTTGTGAAATATTTCAAAATAGAGACGAAGAGCTTCTCGAGCAGTACTTTTAAAAAAAGCTAGAAAGAACATGACTGCATGATGTCCTCCCCCTGGGTATGCCTGTGCTATAAAATTTGTATCTGCTCAGTCATGCTAGGGCGACTTAAGTCATTTCGAAACTATTAGGGCGCCAGCAAAACTTTCCCGAAAATTTTTGTTGTAATTTAACATTTTACGAAAGTCAGAATTTTACTAAATACTATCTTCATCGCATTTTTAAATCGGAAAATGTTGGATTTCCTATTTACTATGAAACATTGTGTAACCTGGGGAGTGGAATGTGAAGGGAGTGGAATGTGAAAGGAGTGATCATGCTCTTAATTTCAAATCGGCCTCGTGTTTCGTGCTTGTCCAATTTTGAAATTACTCGCTCGATTGCTCCCTGAATTGTACTTCACTCGGTCCAATTACTATTAGTTATCTTTGTATACTCAAACTATGGCCGCAAAAATCATTTTATAAAAAATAAAAATGTTAACTGGTACGCTTTACGCTAATTTACTGTTTTGCTGTTTTCTTGCTTTTTATAATGGTTAATATTTAATTTTCTGATCCATTTCTATTTAAGCTGTTTCCTTTATCGTGAGTTTCCACCAATAACTGAGCCAATCAATAACGATGGAGATCTAGAGAGAATGGGCAATAGTTTGGCTGTCTGTAGTTAGCTCAAAACAATTTCTAAGCAGCAGAAGTGAACAATTCCGCAGGGAACAATGTTAAAAAGCCTCGCCCCCGAGGTAGAAAGTAATAGAGGTGTTTGAACCTGAACCTTTTGGGACAAAAAAGTTTATTTTGATTTAGTCTGTTATTGATTCCTTATTGATCAGTTTCATAGAGGACGCCACGCTAGAAGAGAAAGATGGGTGTTAGGATTGTTTGACATGCAATACACACCAGCTAGACCATATTTACAGCTCATCAGGCAACGCAATGCAACACTTTTACCAATAATCCAACGCAATGTTCAAGTTGGCTCAATAGTACATAGCAACGAGTGGGCAGCCTACCGGCAGTTACAGAGGAGACTAGGTTTGCACCACGGAACTTTCAACCATTTTTTAAGCTTAAAAACGACAACAAAAATCCAACAGGCAAATGCAACAGCTAAACACGTACGTTGCAAATGGATACACCCTTTCTATAATGTGGTGCAAGACATACACCTAATTGCAATAACGTTGCCTTAAAAAAATGAAAAAAGGAAAGATCCAAGTGAATAGGAATTAATTAGGCTAAATTAATTAGGGCGGAAAAAGTGAACAATTCTGGAAATGATGGTTGAAGGCTACCACGAGTGCCTGCCTTCTCCGTCAGTGTCGGTGAAAAGTCTATTAAGAGAAGATCCAGCTTTAAAGATAACCGATGATGGCCGTGACCAACTTGGACATTTGCAACGTGAACTGGTGCCTGTGCTTGCATATTTCCTAGTATTAATGATGACTTTATCGATTTTAAATCACTTCAACGATAATAATTTTAGTTAATTCCAGGTTAATTTAAATAATGTAATTAATTTGTCTGACGAATCGTCGGAGTCATTATGAGCCATTGGAATATTATCCAGTTGAAGGCGTTTATGGGCGGAGTTTGTTTGCCAAGCAAGAGATTTTCTCGAATAATTTTTTCGCTTAAAGCAGACACTACAAGAGCTACAACTCAAAGGGAATTTGTTCGATTGCCCTCAAATTTGGAGAGTAGCTAGGTAGACATAAACTACAAAACAAATGTCTGCGAATTGTTTATTTCAAAATATTTTTTCTTCGAGGATGATTTTTGTATGATCACTCCACATTTTTTTTACCCTATTTCAAAACTGTTCTGTAACTTTTTACTGCCATTGAATATTGACTATGCCATTGAATATTTTTGTGGCACTCTGGATCCTGAAACCGAGGGTAACATTTAATTTGCGAAAATCAAAATTCGCTTTCACTTGTAGCTTTCAAAAGCTGATTCAGGCGCTCGCATTTAGTGGTCGTGAAAAGTTCAACAATTCATGTTATTTCAAAATTCTTGGCACAGTTTGATAGCCAGCTCTATAAAGCTTAATTTGATATGGGGTTTAGGTACTCTACTGGGTAACTAGTCCAGTCCCTGAACTCTCCTTTCTTCCCGCCCCATATAGGGGCTGAACCCGGGCGGGCGAAAGAAGACTCCAGGATAACTTGCATGCGCATGCTCGGAATGAACCAATAAAAAATTACTAGGTCCCAAACTTTAGCACAGCCATATGCGTTTGAAACAAGTCGTGTGTGCCGGGAAACTTTAATTTTACCACAATTACTGCTAATCTCGCAGTCTGGTTGGAGAGTGGCTGAAAAGCCATGTAAAGACTTTAAAGGGAGCTTCAAAAAGTGTATGTATGTAACTGCAGACAGTACTGTTTTGGCTGTATGTATAAATGTAATTTGCCATAGTCGATAAGAGTCCATGCCACGCTGCTCGCGTCAGTGTGTCATGCAATGCCTTTTTCAGCTCGCGCTCTGAAAAAGTTATTTCTTTGACGTTGACATTGGTAAAAAGTAAATCAAAATGTGGTTTATTGTGGTCTGTACTCTTATCGACAATGATTATGCTTCATTACTCTTTTCCCAAACATCTTTTGTATTGCTTCTGCATGTTGAGCGAGTTTTTGAAAGGAAAATTTGACACTTAGAAGTAGTTTATTTGCATAATGCAGCGCATGCACTTTCAAGTCCGAGTCGGAGTTTACAATTGTCAACAAATCTTGACAAAGATTTCTTTCGTTATCTTTGACATTGAATGTCATTTAGCTTGGCACTGGTGAAAACCCACTGATTTGGTATTAATTGACATGTTTTTAACCAATCAGAATGCAGAAATTGTTGCTTGTATTTTATTGTTCAGAAAATCGCGTCACAAGCCGAATCTGGAAAGTGCTTCCAAATCTGTTTTTTCCCCCAACTTGGGGGTAAAAGATGGCGGTGTTCCGAGCATGCGCATGCAAGTTATCCTGGACTCTTCTTTTGCCTGCCCGGGGTCAGCCCCAAAATGGGACAGGAAGAATGGAGAGTTCAGGGACTGGACTACAGGGTAACCGGTCGTTTTCTACGGGTTGTTTCGCTTACGTCTAGAGTCGATTCACCTACGTCCGATATGTCAGTTCGCCTTGTTGAACCTCGCAGAAAAACGGTATTAAGATGAAATAAACCAAAGTTTACGGTCTTTGTGTTTACTTGTGTTTACTTACTCGAGCGCCCTATACTGAAGGAGGTGGGACTTTTCATTAACATATCATTCAAAAGGACAAGGTAACTTAGCTTTTTCCCACTTTACCGCCCGGTTTAATTTTGTTGCGATTTGTTGTTATCATGGACTTGATAAGTTTAGGTTACAGTATACCTTCAGGGGTGTCTCGCGTCCATGCAATGTAACACGTCCAGTTTGAACTGTAGATACCTAAACCCTATATCAAATTAAAGCTTACAGAGCTGGCTATCCAACTATACCAATAATTTTGAAATAAAATGAATTGTCAAATTTTTCACGACTTCTAAATGCGAGCGTCCGAATCATGTTTTCAATGCTACAAGTCAAAGCGAATTTTGCCTTTCATTAATTTAATTTGTTCCTCAGTTTCCGGACCCAAAGCGCTAAAAAGACATGTCTGCGTTTTGCCATACTCAGTTACAGTGAAAAGTTATGGAATGTTTTCGAAATAGTATTAAAAAAATGTGAAGTGCTTGTACAACAATCGCTCTCATTGAAAAAATATTTCGAAAGAAAAAATTCACAGACACGTTTTTTTGAATTTTTCACGACTTCTAAATGCGAGCGTCCGAATCATCTTTTCAATGCTACAAGTCAAAGCAAATTTTGTCTTTCATTAATTTAATTTGTTACAGTGAAAAGTTATGGAACGTTTTCGAAATAGTATTGGAAAAATGTGAAGTGCTTGTACAAAAATTGCTCTCATTGAAAAAATATTTTGAAAGAAAAAATTCGCAGAAACGTTTTTGTTGTTTATGTGTTAATCTACCCACTGTCAAAATTTGGGGGCAATCGGAAAAATTCCCTATGAGTTTTAGCTCTTTACAGTGTCCACCTCAAGTGAAAAAATTGATTCGAGGAAATAGAGCTAATTGTGTCAATCAGACGGGAAATTTTTACTTCTGGCCAAAACTTAAAACTGCCATTTCTCTGCCAATATTTAATATTTTTCAATGATTTCTTTTTTACATTAGAGATTTCATTTGGATGATTACTTTAACCAAGAATCGAAATTTGAAGAAAATTGCTGATCTGAAGGTATACGGCACCTTATGTTCTGATTGTTAGTTCGCGCACTTCCACATAATCCGCGAAAAAATATATATAACAGTTTAGGCGTCCTTTGGGTAGACTTGGGTTGAGCAAGTTTCAGGATTTTGGAAAAAAGTTAAGCAAGAACTCCGACAATTGTTTTTTGAATTCACCACACCGAGCACACATCAAATCAACTTACACCACACATCAAGTAGGTGAATCGTTGATTGTCATAGTATGGAGTTTAAGACTTGGCGAACTGACATATTGGACATAGGTGAATCAACTCCAGACGTAGGCAAACAGACAGTAGGCGAGACACCCCTGAAGGTATACAGTAACCTTAATCAAACTCACCGAAAAGTTACAGTTCGATTATGTTCGATAAGAAAACAAATCGAACAACTATTCGACCGATTGGGTTCAGTTGAGTTCGATTGATTTTTGGTTCAGTGTCTTTCGATTGACTATGCCGGATTTATACAAAGAAGCCTCTGAGAAGGAGGGGCTAGAACAGGAATATCTGCGCAACTCAGCAGAAGTTACTAACCCAGGTTAAACAGCGTTAAATTACGTCTGTAACACAGGCTACAGCCATCAGTACACAAGTATCAGTGAAGTATCGTCGCAATGTCGGTAGCCTATCGATCAACATGGCGGCCAACAATCGGACAAACACTCTCGGTCGATATGTCGACCGGCATATCAACCGATATATTGGTCGACATATCGACCAACATCTCGGTCGAAATATATATCAGCCGAGTGTCGGTTGATATGTTGACCAACATATCAGTCGAGTGTCGGTCGATATATATCGACCGATGCATCAGTCAAGGGGTGCACAAAATACACATGATCTGTTTGGTTTACCATATCTTCTTTGCGTTTTTCGCAATCACAAGTCGTCTATGCTTACAAACAAACAAACGTGCGAGCTAGCAGTCCATTTTAATTGTAGTAAACATGAGATTTCTGAAATTATTTTTATTTTATTCATATTGATAGGTTGCTACTCACCCGAGAAGCCTATTGGACCGCACAACTATGCACACTTAATCCTCATGGTCTTAACAAAAGACGCGAATTCAGATCCAAAAATCGCGTCTGCTATCATACTTAATTAGCGAGTTACTAAATACCGTATAATTTAGTGCTTTCCAGATGATCGTTGTAATGACGCCATATGCGCATTCTTGCATGTAACCATTATCTGATTAAGAGATCGTTTCGGCCGTTCAGTCTTCAGGTTAAAAATTGAAAAATAAAACGCTGTTTACAATGTAAATAGCTTTAAATACAATGTAAATAGCCTTTTATAGGACCGGTTTCAACTTTAATGTCTTCTTGAACAGAGTTTTACAGTTTCAGCTCATCCGGTCGCTTACGCACCGTTGGACTTGATGCATTAACATGTTTATCTACAGTCATTTATATCAACTGTGTAATTAAATCATTATATATGTTACGTCAGTGGGATGTCGATAATCTGATAAACAAGCAGTTTCTCATTATATCTGTTACATCAGTGCGACGTTGATAATTTGATAAATAAGCACTTTTAGTTTCAAACAAAATGTTGTCATGTTAGTTTCATCAAGATATATGTCTCTATCCTGTCGCTTGTTGGACCCTTTGATTGCATTTTGTCTCACTTAAATGTTCTTGCTGCTTGTGCCTCTTCTTCATTTGTTTGTCACTTGAGGATAATGTGGCTTAAATTGTTTCTCGTATCTGTTACATCAGTGCGACGTCGATAATTTTTCTCAATGTATCTGTTACGTTAGTACAACGTCGATAAATTAATAAATAAGCACTTTTGGTTTCAGGCAAAATCTTATCACATTCGTTTCATTAAAATAAATATCTCTATGTTGTCGCTTGTTGAACCCTTCGATCGCATTTTGTCTCACTTAAATGTTCTTGCTGCTTGTGCCTCTTCTTCATTTGTTTGCCACTTGAGGATAATGTAACTGAAATTGTTTCTCATTATATCCCTTACGTCAGTGCGACATCAATAATTTGATAAACAAGCAGTTTCTCACTAAATCTATTACGTCAGTGCGACGTCGATAATTTGATAAACAAGCGGTTGTAGTTTCAAACAAAATGTTTTTGCATTTGTTTCACTATAATAAATGTGTCTATCCTGTCCTTTGTTGGACCCTCTGATTGCATATTGCATCCCTTAAATGTTTTTGCTGCTTGTGCCTCATCTGTTTGCCACTTGAGAATTATGTAGCTGAAACTGTTTCCTTTCTGATTTTAATAGCGGTGGTGGTGAAATCTTGCGTGTGCAGCGGTCTTCTCTGTTTTGTGATGAGGACGCACTCATGTTAATGCAAAAGTCTAAGTGATATTGGTGTTACCTTTTCCTGAAGTCTTACAGCTAGATCTCGACAAGGCGATTATACAATTTGCAGGGAATTTCTCTTGCCAGGAGATGGGTTCTTTATCCTACCCGCCTCTCAACTCTTCTAACAGAACCTCCCTTGCGGTTTCGCACTGGAAATTAAGGATGGACACTTATGGTTGGGTGTCGATCCAGCCGTCTCAACCAAAACAAGCCGTTTTCCGGACCGGTTTTGACTTTAATGTCTTCCTCAGCTGAGTTTTGCAGTTTCAGCTTGTCTGTTCGCTTATGCGCCATTGGACTTAATGCATTAACTCGTTTATCTACAGTCATTTATATCAACTGTGCAGTTAAATCATTATATATGTTACGTCAGTTGGACATCGATAATTTGATAAACAAACAGTTTCTCATATCTGTTACGTTTTGGCTGTTGAGCCCTCCTGAGATAAACATTAAAACTAAAACTATTTACAGTGGTTGTGTGTATCAGAGGTGCTGGCTTATATAAGCAGCTTAATTGAGAAATACAAAAGGGTTCAAACTACAAGCAAAATAACAATAGTATGAGTAAAAAACTAGTGACAAAAGTTATGTAATAAAGCAAACGTAACACATTCCCCACAAGAGGCCTCTGAATGTTCATAGTTATCGCCGTAGCATAGTCCCAGAGCAGGGCCCCTAAACAATACTGTAAAAAAATTCCCTGTTGAGGGGCCATGAACAGCACACTTAAAACAAAAATAACAGAATCCCCAACAGGGCCTATGAACGCAAAAGGTAAATTACATAACAACTGAAAGTATTTAAAACAGACTAATGAATAAATAAAATAGGAACTGGACAAGTCAATTGATTTTCAAAGCAAGAACATGTGAAAAGGTCTAATTAGTTGCAGTTAATATGATTTTTTGGAGCGAAATTCACGCCTTTTGTTAAGGCCATGCACATTAAGTGTAAATAATTGTGTCATCATGTAGGCTTCTCTTTTAAGCAGTAACTGGTCTAAATGTAACGGAGTTTGAAAGGATATAATTTGCTCAATGGTGATAAAACTTATTTGAGAAATGTCATGTTGGAAACTATTGTAATGTACTGCCAATTCACATGTTCTTCTATTGTTGAGCATGTTCGATTTATGGTTGTGGAATCTAATTTTAAACTCAGTTGATGTAGATTACATTTACAGCACGTTGCGAGGTAAATGACATTTTTGGATGAACAAGACACTTTTTGTTGGATAGGATAATGCCTACCTGTGGCTGAGCTTTGGAATTTAGAAGCTTGAAGTAGGAAATTCTTACACAAGTCGCATCTATTTTTATCACATTTAAAACCTCCACCCTCATTGACCGTCTGAGTAGTAGCAGAGCTTGGTTGAAATTTAGATGGCGCTAGAACTTCCTTTAGATTTTTGGTTCGGCGGTAAGCAGGAAAAACAGATTTAGCTGTAAAAATTTCTGTGATTTGAGTTGAAGATCTTAACAAATTAACGTGCTTCCTGTTTAGATTTCACCTTTTTGCTTAAAAGCTCAGATCTTGGAATTTTAAGAGCGTTATCAAACTGTTTCTTTACATCTGGTTTGCAAAAAATTATCAGTGGAACAATTGCACTTAATTCTCAAGGCTACCCCATAAGGAATTGCCCTTTTGCAATGTGACGGGTGTGAACTAGAAAATGGCAAATAAAGGTGGGTGTTGGTAGGCTTAGAATAAATGTCAGTTACAATTAACCCACCCTTAAGGTGTAATGTAAGATCCAAAACATGCAGAAAACTATCAAAATAAGCCATTCAAATTTGATGGCGGGGTACAAAGAATTAATGTAATCAGTGAATTCAAGCAATTCAGGCAGACCTTGGGTCGAGAGGTCGAAAATATCATCTCTATACCTCCACCAGAGTAACGGTTTTAAGCTACCTTCTAATTTGGCTTTTTCATTGATTATGCCCATTGCTAAGTTTGTGTAACGTCATGCATTCTTTAATCCCATGGCCGTACCATGTTTTTGTACGAAATTTTGTTCGGAAAATGGCAATTGTTAACACGGAGACAAATTTTAACAGCCTCAGCTATGAAATCAGCAGAGGGAAATTTAGAAGATCTAGAATCAAGGGCCTTCCTAACAGCGGTAATACCCAAGTTGTTGTCAATGTTAGGGAACACTGAAACCACATCCCAGGAAACAAGCAAAGAACCTGCTGGAAATGGACGGTTTTGGGAAGGTGGCGTTAAGGTAGAATTCTGTAAAAGCAGAGAGTTGTTCAATAGCTGTACCACAACAAGATGTAATGAGATGGAGTGGATTGTCTCTTTTGTGTGTCTTAACATTTCCAAAAGCTACCCATGGTTTTGGATCTTCCCTGGTGAAAATCTTTGTAGGATCTTTGAAGATCTGCATGAAGATCCTAAGATCTTTATGAAAAATCCTCAAGGATCTTCGAAATTCTTGCCAAGATCCTCAAGGACCTCGCCCAGATCCTTGAGGATCCTTGAAGGTCCTTGCATGTATCTTGAAGATCTTTGCAGGAATCCTGTAAAATCCTCAAAGATCTTGGCAAGATCCTTGAAGATCCTGCCAGATCTTTAAAAGATCCTTACACTTCTTTTCAACACCCTTACAGATCCTTGCCAGATCCTCATAGATGTTTGCCAGGTCTTCACAGATCTTTGCAAGATTCTCGCAAAATGTCTCTTTTTGCATAGAATTTTGCTGAAAGCGTAAAAATGGAGACAGTTATAATTTTTCTAATGTTCCCCGAACATTAAACTAACAATGATAATCTACAATGACATGCTCCAAATAAAGAAATAGTAGCTCTACTAAGTCAAAGGCTCCTGTGAGCCAGCTCATGGATGAATTGGATGAATGTAGAAAAGTTAGTTGAATAAAAAGAGAAGAGGAATTGATCATTGTGGAGTTCTTCTTGGTACAGAAGTAAAAAACAGCAAAATAAACATCCTCTGATGCATTGGTTCTGATGTCCAGTGATTGCTTATTGACACCCTTTAGGTAAAAGTCAGGTCTTCGTACAGGATAAGTGGTCCACCAGGACGAAGCTTATCCCGGTTTCTGTAGCATGAAGCGACTAGGATTAATTCTATTCCTCCCTGGATGGAATGCTAGTCCACTGCAGGGTTGTAAACCCCCAGCATTAAGTTTGCCAGTACCCATTTATACAGGGAGAGGCACTGTGAGAGTAAAGTGCCTTGTCCAACAGTACAACACAATGTCCCTGGCCTGGACTCGAACCTGGACTGCTCAATCCGGAGACAAGCACACTAACCATGAGGCCACCATGCCTCCCACCCTTTAGGTGGCTGAATTTGCTCTATGGAAAAAAAACTATTTTATAAATTATAAATAACCATTAATTACATAATTGAAAATAGATTTCAAATGAGTGCAACAACAAAATCAAGATGAACACTGCTTTTATCAGGAGCATTTTCCTTCTTATCAAGTCAACTGAAATACTTCTTCCATAATGTAGCACATAAAAGCTAAGAGGAGACATTCTGGCCAGCAGTCTCCCATACAGACACATTATACAATGTTTGCTCAGTTATAAATGACAATCTTATAGGAGCAGGGCACACATACAGTAGAAGTACAGCATGATAACCACCATTTTAAGAACTGAATGGAAATTCAACAGGTATAAGCTGGAACAGTTAGGGTAGCTTATACTTCAATTAAATATTGCAAGATTTGTACATGTATTTTACTTTAAATAGAGACAGATAAACACATTCAGCTTTTGTGCTCCTTTATGATGGGCTCTTAAACTTTTTCATTTCACTGTAGTCCTAACAAAAGGACTGATTGTACTTCTCCACAATATTATGTTTCTGTGGAATTTCTGTATTCCACTCTAAAGCTATAAGTTTATTTCTTGAGTTAAGGTGTGACACACAGTAAGTTTAGATGGATTTAACTTGTTGACATTCTTGACTTTAAGAAACATACATGGATAAAATTCCCATCACGTGTTTCCAACTCTGTAATTAATTATATGTGCAGCTTGGAGAGCCATTTTATATTGCTTGTAACCAATGTCTTTTGCAAAGAATGAGTTTCAACAGTTTTAAGTGTCAGCTGACACAAGTCTTGAAAGCAGCTTATTCTCTTTTTATTTTATGTAATTTAGCTTCTTTCCTTATTTTAGGAAGCCAACACCCTTTCAGTTTTAATTTTTATTTCATGTTAATTTAATTTCTGTCAAGTGTAAGGGTCAATAAAGTTGTTGTTTTTGTTGTTGTTGTTTGTAAACAGGAGAATTCCACATCCATCTGTAAATCTCAGGTTAATTCCATGAAGTTTTCAGGGCGACTTGTGTTGTTAACACCAGTTTGTACTAAGTCTTTTGATGTTATATTTGGCAGCTTATAAACAGTAAGGTTGGTGTTAATGCTAACATCTGCTTACTGTAGTCGTTATTGCAGTGTTCATCAGAGTTAAATGCAGATGCTCAATAGTACAACTTGCTTCCCCTGCAATGCACAATAAAGATAATAGTGACACGTTAAAGGGTTATACACTCTATAATATGCTGTCACTGAAAATATGAATATATCTTTAATTTCCTTCCCTTTCTCCTCCATTGCGCCCCTCTCCCCTAATAAAAATAAGCTACTTACCTAACTGTGCAGTGTCCCAGTGTATTTCTTACTTTTCTGGAAAGAGTTTAAGAAAGGAAATGCCAGTTATTGTGTCATACTTTTGCTGAAGAAACATTGGGGCTAAAATAATCCTTTTAACCTGGGAAAAATGTATTGTTATGTACAACATCTGTACATATTGGTAGAGTTACATGTAATTTTGAATGTCTATGAAGACTAGGAATTTAGGGACATGTCATGAATAGCATAGTTTATTCCTACCCCTCTTTGTTTCTGCCAATAAATTTTCTGATTGTTTTGCCATGTGATTTAAATAGTTGCTTGATACATTTAGATACATGTATTTCATATATGTGGCTGCTATGTCGTGGATAATAGAACCAAAAGGTCGAGACAGCAGAAAGCAAATCGTTATTTTTAAGAAGATTACGACATTTTTTAATCTAAAAGACATGTTTCGATGTTACGAACATCATCGTCAGTTACATAATGTTTGAAAAACCGTTGGACTATATAACAACTAAGCGAAACATAAATAATTAATTATGATTAAGTGGCAAAAATAGTTTACATATTTGAGTGAGTTACAAGGTAAGAAGAATACAAAGCCTAAAGCGTAAGTGTCAGGTTGACGTGATGAACCTGTTGGTTTAAATTAGGCTTTTCCCAATTTATATGCATAGCCTCCTTAAGTTTAAGCTGAAATTTAGTAGGGGCAGAATCAAGGATTTCGAAACAATCCGCAGAGCAGGATTGGCGACAACGTTCAGAGCTTTGTAAGTGTTTGAAGATGTGTGAGGACTTGTCTGAAGAGAGATGTTCACGGACACGTGTGGAAAAATGATGACCAGTTTCGCCGATATAGCAAGCATTACAGCAAGCACAAGTAAATTTGTAAATCACACGTGAACGAAGTTTTCTTGGGACAGAATCCTTCACTGAAAAAATATTTCTTAATTTAAAACCCATCTTCTGCCTCCTGCCTTCTGCCGTGGCTAGTATTCCTTTATTTGACAATTGTCCATTTTACTTTACGAAGGTCTAACTGAACGAAAAACAATCCTCCTGCCGCGTTACGCTATGCTGTCGCACAAAAATGGTAAAGTACGTCCTTCTAATTTTTCCATGTCCATTGGTCGCAGCTACTGTTGCTTAGCTTTCGCTTAGCTTAACACCACGGATTGAACCAAAAACCACCTTCGTGTCGCGTCAACCGCCATGTTTAAACTCCATGCTAAGGCTGGACAGAAATTCCCCCTCTAGTCCCCCCTAAAACCTGCCAAACCTACAGGGCGAAGTATACAGGACAAAACCATACTTAGCAGGGGAGAGATAGGAGAAAACTATTTAATCCGTTTTTAATGAATAAATTAATCAGAATCGAGTGAGTGAGTGAGTGAGTGATCGAGCGCCATCCGACTGCCTCCTAAGCTCATGGATGTAATACATCCATGAGCAAAAAGAAGCATATCCAATCAGTTTTTTCATGCTAACATAACTTATTCTACCAAAGAGTTTTGGTTAATTTGTTTGTTTATTTATTTTTTATTTCCAGGTATTGCAATTTGAATTATTATACAATAATCTTTGTAATAATATTCTGTGGTTGTCTGGGTAGTTATAGAATGCAATAACAATTCTTTTTATTTTAACCTTTAAGTGTGTGTCACTAGCTTCGTTCCGAAAAACTTATTAAATGCATGAAATACATGTCCCTTTTTGCAGAGATTTCTGCTGCACGTTTGAAAAAATGAGCCAGTTTATTTCTTTTATACATTTTTTCTTTGCACAATTAATGAATGTTGATAATTTACCATGACAATTACTCCAAACAAGGAAATGATATCTGCAAAAGAGGCATGTCTAATCAATATTTTTTCTCAAAGTTAACATAACACATTCTAGTGAAAGGTTTCTTAAAAACTAGGTTCTTACTTGCAGGTTTTCACTGTAAACTCAATTTTAAATAAACATAAACAAAACAATAGCCAGAACGTGAAATAAATTCTGAGTTTCATTGCACACCATTAAAATCTGAAAATACGCCCTTGGTCTTACATTTTCATAGGACATTTTTGGTCTTAAAACAGAAAAAAGAAAAAGAAAATCATGTGACGGGCATATTTTCGAAGAACTGCAATTTTGGAATATTAAGATGAGAAGAAAAATTACTCTAATTATTACTCTAAATTTCCCTTATTACACCACAGCCATCTTTAAAAACTCAATATTTTTACCACACAAAGTTTCTCAATCACTTATAATTTCATGGAAACACATGCATCCCGGATACCCAGTTTTTAAGGTCTAGCTAAAAGCCTGGTTCTGGATAATGGAGTTTACTCTTTAGATGGCTGCAGTGTAATTAAGATGAATGAATCTAATTTTCATCTTGCAGATGTTCAGCAGAGCCTGCCATATTTTTCTTCCTGATATCGTTGCACTTTTGATTGACAGCTCTTCTGATGTCTGCCCAGCACTTAGTAGCCACTTTACTATTGTACTTTTGGCTGATATAATCTGAATAGTCCAGGAGCTGAAACCGGAAAAAAGGGGCTTCGTTCTCCCATCACCACAGAAAAGGTCTCATAATGAATTTTGAGAGAACAAGACCTCCTGAATAACGCTAGGTAGTTTGTAGAGCCAATTTAAGGTATAGGTTTTGAGTTAAGGGGGTGTTTTCTGATATCACTGTAAATCTCACATGAAAGCGAGGTTAACAAGGTGATGTGCATTTTCTGGCGATATTTTTACTTAAAAGTGTCCCTGTCATAGACCCACAATCTATGAAATGTTTAGGAAAACGTCAGACTGAAGGTTGAACGTGTCTTTTTATTGGGAGAGACGTACTTAATTACTTAACTTAATTACTTAACTTAATTACAGGATTGATGATGTAACATTTCATAGATTGTGGGTCTGTGACATTCTCCTGGGCCAGCGATGAAGTATTTGTAATTATACATTGATACTGTTTTGACAATCAAGTTATTAAACATTAGAGATAGGAAATAAGAAAACTAAATTTTGTTTAAGTTGAGACAGTTCTTTAATCCGCTGTTCAGCCATCCGAGCTGCGGCTCGGGTTGGTCGTGTTTTTTTGTTTTTCATGTCTTGCTCTGCGTCCATCTTAATAGTTGGTTCTTTATGCTCTAGGTAATCAGTGGACACTTCTATCGGATAGAGTTTTTCGATTGGTCTTGAAAGGAAGTTTCCTTTACCAATTTTAAAGGTTACAGCGCATACGAAACCATCCCTGCCAATCCATTTCGGAATACTCAAAATGAGGAAATTTCTCACAAAAAATCAACGAACACTGAGTCTGTTCCATTATATTAACCCCCAGCAAACCAAACAAAACATTCACGTCAATCTCCCAAAACTGCAAATCCAGCCTTTCAACGGAAACCCGTTAGAGTGGCTGACATTCTGGGACAGCTTCAGGAATGCCGTACATGAAAATGACAGCCTAAGTGATATAGATAAAAAGTACTATTTGAAGGGAATGTTGGCAAACGAAGCAGCGCGCGCCATCGCCGGACTGCCAATCACGTCACAGAACTACGGAAAAGCAATCGAACTGCTAAAAGAACGCTTTGGTAGAAAGCAAACGCTTATTAACGCTTACATGGAATACCTTTCAAATTCTATGACAGCTGCAAAACTAACATTCGTGTCCTAGAAACACTAGATGTACAGACAGACTCATACAGAAGTCTCTTAATCCCCACACTACTGAAAAAACTACCAGCCAAACTGCGATGCACAATATTCAGAGCGAACCCTAATGCATGCAGGTCACTAAACGATTTACGAGAAACGCTCCGCAAAGAAATAGAAATAATCGAAAGCAGCCAAACAACTCAGGAAACCGAACCGTGAGGTGCGATACTAGACGACATCATCATACCGACAGCCAACGCACTATTCACCAAATCACAGCAACACAAAGCATCACAAAAGGATAAATATACATACGCACGCATCTCAGAGAAGAATGAAACCACAGCGTGCATCTACTGCGATGACAAACACTGCGCCGACAAATGCCAGACTGTAAAATCGGCAGAACAAAGAAGGTCCATATTAATTCAAAAAAGGAGATGCTTCAACTGTCTATGCTCAGGACACAATAAGCAGCAGTGCCGATCCAAAGGCCGTTGCCTCAACTGCAGCCTCAAACATCATACGTCCAATTGCGAACCAAATCACGGTCAAACTCACAAACCGAAACAAAAACCAGACAAGCAGGAAAACTCAAAAGATATAAAAACACTCTCCACAACAACAAATAGAAACGTATCATTACAAACTGCCATGGTCGTCGCATACAGGCACATGAACACCTGTCAAGCACGCATACTCAATGACACCAGATCACAGAAAACATTTGTCTCACAACAGCTGAAGAGAAAACTAAAACTCGAACCCAGAAAGAGAGAAACACTCGACATAAACAAATTCAGTACTACGGAAAGTACCACTAAAGCATACGACGTCATCTCACTCTCCTTAAGAGAGGAGAACAAAAAACTCGCGATAACAGCTCTTGTAGCACCTACCATGTGCCCTCCACTCTCAAACAACACACAGGCAACAAACCTTCCAACCGAATTCAGAAACCTCAAGATAGCCTACTCAGTGAGAGAAACTGGCAAACAACCGGTAGACATCCTGATAGGAAACGACAACTACGTCCAGATTATAACCGGAGAAACGAAAAAATCCAAGGACGAGAGATGGATGGCAATATGAAGCAAATTCAGGTGGCTCCTATCAGGACCAACTCCAACTACAGCGCACTATAAAACATTGAACACAATTTGTCAGCAAATCAGAGGCACAACGCTCATACAACAAGAAGACCTAAACGACACACTAAGGAAGTTCTGGGAAATATGTAACATCCCTGAAGAAAATGACGGTAACGACTCAGACGTTCAAAAGCAATTTCAAGAAACAATAACCTTTAACACCGCGACAAAGAGGTACAACGTGCGACTCCCATGGAAAGACAACAGGCAAAACATCCCCTCTAACCTCGGCCTTGCCAAAAAGCGACTGAACAGCATACTCTCACAAAGAAAGACCCACAGCTCATATACAAATACGACAAACAACTGCTGGACCAACTAAAACGGGGATTCATAGAAGAAATTGAGGAGCCAACAGCACACGAAGGTGTATTACACAATATACCACACTTCCCAGTTTTTAAGGAGAGCTCAACAACGGCCATGAGAATCGTCTATGACATATCAGCACGGCTTTCACACCAAGCTCTGAGCCTTAACCATTGCCTTTACACCGGACCAAACCTAATACAGAATCTTGAATGCATGCTAGCTAAGTTCAGACTACACAAAGTGGCATTCACAGCAGATATCGAGAAAGCCTTTCTACAAATTGAACTAAACAAGGAAGACCGTGATGCCACCAGATTTCTCTGGCTCAGAGACGTTAACAAGCCTGCAAACAGTCCAGACAACATAATCACTTACCGATTCTGTCGCATATTATTTGTAGCAGCACCCTCACTGTTCTTGTTGAACGCAACAGCACAATACCACCTAAATAAAGAAGCCAACGCTATAGCTACTGACCTCCAACAATCCATATATATGGACAATGTCGTGAGCGGAACAAACACAGAAGCGGAAGCATTTCAATACTACACATCATCGAGGGACATGTTCAACAAAGCAAGCATGAACCTAAGGCAATGGTCCAGCAACTGCACGTCGCTGAATGACCAAGCACGATCCGACGACGTGTATGCAGAGTCTACTGTCAAAGTCTCAGGGCTGAAGTGGAATACCGAAACAGACACGCTCACATTACCGCTCACAAAGCTATGTGAAGAGATTTGCAACACTAACACAACGAAACTCACAAAACGAGCAGCGCTCAGTCTATCATTTAAATTATTTGACCCGCTAGGATTCATAGAATGAGTCAATGTCAAAGCCAAGATAATGATGCAGGAGGCTTGAAAAGGAAACACAAACTGGGACGAAAACATCGAAGATAGTGTTTAAGAAAAATGGTGCAAATGGCTTAACAAGCAAGCTACAGCACATGATTCTTTTTGCTACTGTAAATGGTTCAAGAGTCAATATGCAGCCCCATGATGACAACGACCAAAATGCAGCCTAATGCCAGGGTTCCGCCTTTGGCCCACTAGGTATGATACATGTCATAATCAGAACTGTCTTTGTGTGTAAAACATTGTAATCCTGATCTCTAAATAGTTATTGTTTTTTTGTTGTTTTTAGCGTAAAGTGCACAAACATTACTAGTCATGAGAATTGTTAAGCGGTAGTGTTAATCGTGTCAATACTCTTATCTTCTATGATGCAGCTCAGCGCAGAATGCAAAACTACTCTATTGTGGCGCGTTGTAGGGCCATTTACGGTGCGTTTCTTAGTTGTCGATGTGTTGTGCTAGGTATTATCCGCTATTGTATGTTGTCCATTATGTTTTTTAGTTACTTGTGGTTCTTATTTGTTTGTTTTCTGTTTTTGCTCGCTTTCACCAAAAGTATGCTAATTTGGCCAATCCTACATTTAATTAGGCCTAAAGATGGCACCCAAAGTCTCATGCCAACGCATTCCAAAACAAAAACAAGCAAGTGACATAACAGGCATCGTTCCCTGTTTACATCCATGACAAATATGACATCCTAAGGTTATACTTACGACGACTTCCGGTTCAACTTGCACACAGAGACAAACAAGAAACAAGTTTCGACTGTGAAAACACTGGCAAACCTGCAAACAAGCAAGCAATGTTAGAAAAAGCCATTTTGTTTCAAAGCAAGTAAATGCAAGTAATAAGCAATGATGCTCACATTCACAGGAAAAAATCCCCAGTTCCCAAATTTGGTAATAAAATGTTTTTTTCTTTGTAAATGGCTTTATTCCCAACAAATTCCCAAACTTGGTAAAATCGAGCATTCCCAATTTCATTTATTCTTGGGAATAGCCCAATTTCGATACATTAAAATTCAGCCTAAAACAATAGACCTCAGCACGAGGCTCGTGGGAATAAACCCCACAAACTCTGTAGTTATTCCCATGAGCCTCGTGCTGAGGTCTATTGTTTTAGGCTGAATTTTAATATATCGAAATTGGGCTATTCTACATTACCAAGGTTTTTCCCAAGTAAAACAAGTTTGGTATTTTCTTGGTAGAAATTAATTTACCAATCTGTAAATTGAATGTTGGTATTTTCTTGGTAGAAATTAACTTACCAATTTCAGAATTGATTGTTGGTATTTTCTTGGTAGAAGTTAACTTACCAATGTCTGTGTTACTTGGGAAAAACCTTGGTAATGCAGAATTCCCAAGAATAAATGAAATTGGGAATGCTTGATTTTACCAAGTTTGGGAATTTTTTGGAAAGAAAACCATTTACCAAGAACAAAAAATCCCCAATTCTCAAACTTGGTAAATATTTGTTTGCAACAAATCCCAAAATTGGTAAAATTGAGAATTCCCAATTTTATTTTATTCTTGGGTTAATATTTTCAGGCTTTAATCATCTCAAGAAACAAAGACAATCACAAGTTACTCTGTGATTACATGCATATACCAAGAAAATACTGGGAATTCGCTAGCATACCAATCTTAATAGTTTTTGATGTTCACTTGCAAGCTCTGCCTTTTAACTGCAAGAATTTAAACATGTGGCTATTATTATTCAGTCTTACAGTTTGCAGGTGTAACAGCGAAAGAAATCAAGCATGATTTCTCAGTTAAATGAAGAACCTCCAATAAAACAGTGAAACTGGAAGATGACTTTAATTTCTTTTCGACACTTAACACAACAGTATTGCAGTTTCAACATGGTCATTGCAACATCAGCAAATTGTTACATTCATCTTTTTACTTACACCATTGGAAATTTCAGTACTTTTTAACAACTTAGTTTGACTCATCATAGCAGTGAATTATGAAGTTAGGTAAGAAGTAACTAGAAATGCTTAAGCCTGGCCAAGATGTACCAACATTTTGTCTGACTGCAGTGGTACCAATTAGGACCTACATATAGGCCATGCATGTATTTGTCAGCTTAGAAACTGAAGAACCACAAAGCAGTTCTCTTCTCCTCCTTCACTGTATTGATGGTTACAGCCGCCTTATCACGTTCTGTCTTCGCTCCACAAACAATAAGTGAGAAACTGTTCTTTCATCTTTCAACGAAGCTGTTCGTAAGTACGGGAGGCCACAGCGAATTCGCAGTGACCATTGAGGAGAGAATGTTTTAGTTTGGAGGGATATGACTTCAGCTTGGGGAGAGGATCGAACGACACAACCGATCAGCAAACGAACAGGAACTGTCAGCTTTCAAATCCGAATTTTATGACCTAGAAAGGGAGGGTGTTCTTGACCCTCTGAATGACACAGACCTCTTTTGTCTTCACTATGTCTACTTACCGCGCTTGAACAAGAATCTCGCAGAATTTGTGTCTGCACATAATAATCACAACAGGTCGACAGAAGGTAACAACACCCCGGCTCAGATCTTTTCGACAAATCTACATGTAACGGCCTTCAGAGTCGGCCGCGAGCCAAATGATGCATGGATGGGTGTAAACATTGATGAGCTCATTTACACCAATTTGCCTCATGTACAAGTCCCCTTTACGTCAAATCCTCCGGACGACACAGCGTTTGCAGAACTACAATGCCTTGTTGACCCATTATCCCCGACTTGTGGAAAAGAACTGTACCGTCGCACTGCTGACTTTGTAGGAAGGAAGTTATCTGTTCCGTAAGAAATTTAAATTAATTACTTTATCTTTAGCGCCGATTCCCCCCCCTATGAAATTGGAACCCCCCTTTCTAAATCCACTCACGGATATCGATATGTACTCCCCCTGGGAGATTTGGGCTCCCGTGCAAAGTTTTTAATTTTGTTTCCATAACAAGCTGTTTGTTTACGTTAGAGAGAGGTCTTAAACTTACAAGCAAAGTTGATAGCAGACTGACACAGGGTAGATGGCCATGGAACCACAACTTACTCAGCAGTACATGAACTATATCGACATTAAAATATGTACTGGAACATAATGACTAACACTCTGTTGTACTGGCCAAATTCAATTTTGAAACCAAAAATAGTGGTTCAACAAGCAGAACTAAATTAAAATTAAGCTAAACCAAAACAGGGAGCATTTAAAATCCCCCTGTCCATCAAATCACAAAATTTCTCATAAGATAGGCTCAGTCCATCCTGTAGATGGAGAGGAAGAACCATAACATTGGCACAAGCATTCGAGCGTGGGTGAATGTTGTTCCAGAATTCTATTGTCGGACTGGGAAGGAACCCCATCGGTGGAATGCTGTCAGCTCCTGTTGCAAAGACCAAAATCTTTTCCAGTGTTGGCCCCTCTTTTCGTTCTAGGAAATGGTAGAGATATAAATATATATAAATATATAATTATTTCTCAGTAAGCAGGCCAAAACCCCATGCATGCAATCACTAAAAGTTACCTGGAGGCGTGGATGCTTTGCACAGCAGATTGTAAAAGTGTTTATAACAAGGAGGCTGGTAACAGTTCCTAGTACTTTTCAACTGCTACAGTTTGTTGGGTCAATACTTAATTCTTTACTAGTTGGCATTACAATAATGATTTCAAAGAAATGCGCAATTGTTGGCGATCAAGTGCTTTATTAACCAAACAAGTCACCAAAGCAAAAATATTATGAAATGCCTATAACTCAAATACGACTTTAGCAACACCCATTTTTCATTTCTAAGTTATTATATAAAAACATAAGCATGGTAAGAGCTGAACAATTATAACTTAGTAAAAAATAATAATAAAATTTCATTAATAGGGTTAGAGTGATCAAAGCCACCTTAAATGCTTAAAAAATTTAAGGTGGCTCTGAAACTACTTCAAATAATTTCTTTTAACTTTGGAAAAAGTGAGTCTAAAAATACTTAGAAAAAGGAGTGGAACTAAAGGAGTGGAACTAACAAAGAACAGAGCTATGTAGGTGCCAAAAGAACCACAGATAAGTCATGAAATACTTTACCTTCACAGTCTTGAAGGTAATCTCACCAGTGCATGATAATCAGCTCTTGTTGTGGTCTGGCATTTGCACCTTCCTCGGCTAGTTTTGGCACAAAGAGGGAGTCCATTCTGCTAGCAGTCAATTTTAACAGACTGCTACTACAAAAGACCTGTACCATGGTGTCAGGGTGCTTCTCTATAACGTTGAGGATCCCCAAGGTTTGCAAACCTGCTTTGAAGTCCTCAATGGCACTTCTTACTCTGTCAATGACGTAAAATTGACAGACATCCTTCACAATGGCATCCTTCATTTGGAATCTAGGTACCCCATTAAATCCAACAATCTCAAGACAATCCAGCACTGCATCGGTCTGAATAGCAGTGTTAAAAGAAGTTTCATCTTTAGCATCTGAAACCTGGTTAAAGATATTAAATTATGTTATTGACAATGAATCTACATGTTATCAGTGGCGGATCTGGGGAAGGGGCCCAGAGTGCCCACCACCCCCCCCCCCTTATTTTGGGTAAAAAAAGAAGAAAAGACTGAAGGGAAAATGGCCAGCAGTGCAAGTAAGTCAAGACCGCCCCCCCCCCCCTCCCCTTAGCTCAAGGTCTGGATCCGCCATCTGCCACTGGTTATTTTCACCTTCAAACCTTCAAGTTGACTGCATTCAATTAGGAGGAGAGGCAAGGTGGAGACTTTATAAAAAATGCAGTATGGTAAAACAAACAAAGAAAAATATGTATTGCAGGCGTCATATAACACTACCATGATGATCCCTATCATTGTTAGTAAACACCCCTAAAGACGTGAACAGCTCTCTTATTGCGAGGCGCAAACACTCTCTTGTTAGGCCACCAAGATCGACCGCCCCTTCACTCCCACCACAATCATCTGAAAACTTAACAGACAATGCTCTGGATGCCACAAACGATGTTTTCTTCAATTTTTTTAGGCCATCTTCAAGAACATGTGTTCTTCTTATGTTGATTAAGTGTCGGGGGTGGGTAGCTCATCAATTCCTTTATCCATTACCTCCTTCATGTGGGCAGCAAGAATTACACCAAGATCAACTGAGACCTCTCTTAAAAAGTATTAATTATGTATAGCATGTGCAATTAAGTCCTACTGATGCACATGATAACCCCAGGCTGAAACACTCACTTAAACAGTCAGAAAAACCAATCAATACCTGCAACTAGTCTCAATCGCCATTTGAATGTCATAATCTGTATCATTCTCATCATCATCATACATGTACCCATCATCTGCTTCCTCACCCTTCGGCCTCTCCAAAAGAATCTCTTCATATGTTCTGGAATGTTAGGTTTACAGATATTAATTAACAATACCTTATTACTAACATTGGAAATTAAAGACAGCAAACTTTTGGGGCTTTGTGGTAATCCTTGTAATTGTGTTGATCTTACCATTGTGTAAATGATAAAGAAAATTCAATAGCCTTTACTACAAATCAGTACACACTGGTCACTTCCTTTGTGTTCAGTACTGGTAACCAATTACTGCTGATCTCTCATCAAATGTTTCAGCTCGTAATTACAACATTACTTTAATGACAATATCTGTTGTTTAATACACGCACCTGCCAGATCTTGCTGGTGATTCTTGGCGACCGTTTGCTGGTAATCCATGGTGATCATTTGTTGGTGGTCCATGCCAATCATTTGCTGGCGATCCATGCTGATCATTTGCAGGTGATCCATTAAGCACATCGCTAGGTATCTGCTTCACAAAGAAATAGAAGAATATGATTGAATTTAAAAGTGGAAACATCTGGAAAAGAAATGAAGAGACAGAAATACCACATAACCAGACAACTGTTAAAGTGGTGATTTTAGAATTGCAAACATGTACAGTATTGTGCAAAAGTAACGCAAGCGAAATGCGCGAATTTCGTTCTTTGTCTACGCGAACTTGCCGAGAAAATTCGCGAGAAAGTTCGAGTGACAATTCGAGGCCTTTTGACCGAAATTTCCCTGGAACAAAGAACGCTATTTCGTCGACTTTTCGGTACGAACGATATTTCACGATTACAAGCATCGTTTCACTAACTCAGTGCCCGAAATTTCGCTTTAAACAGACACAACAATTCTTCACACGATCTATTTCGATCGACCCGTCGTATAACGTTCGCGAAGTATACATAAGCTTTTCAATGCGCTTCCTGACTGGAGTTCAGTCACGAACAGAAAAAAATGAGAATTACAAGTAAAACTTACCACGAGTGAAGACTTTGAATTTAGTTTCATTCCAGAAGAGACAAACATAAGCCCATTTTGATCGGTGTACTCGTCAGATATCAGCTGTGTAGAAAATTATCCCTGTTTTTCTCTTAAACCAGGCTCTTCTCCTTTTTTGTCCGCGATAGTATCCAAACTGGTTCTTTCGTTTTCGCAGATTAACTTCAGTACTCCGACGTTTCGAGAAACGAGTGTGTTTAACGCACCGAGTGTTTCAATAACCACGGTTTCGTGGTTGTCAAATGCTCTTGTAAAATGTGTTTGTTGTTCTCGGTCCCAGCCCCACGCATTTGGCTTACTTTATTACGTCATTTACGCTGGATTGGCGCGAAAAAGACAAATTTTTACAAGCCCCTCTCTGAGTTTGCAGTTTTTCTTGAGCGCCCGAAATCGCCTGATCACTGGACAGAAATGAAATGCTGCAAGTTAATATCTGAAGAAACCCGAAGCGTTTTTAGCAAGATTCCGCGTTTAAAATAGGGAGCTGGGGAAGGATTAAAGTGTAGCCAGGATAAGACATATACAAATACTTATTACAAATACTTTCGGCTATCAATCTACAGCCTTCTTCCGTCGAAAGCTGTAGATTGATAGCCGAAAGTATTTGTATTTTTTTTAGCCAGTGAACATTTTCATCTTTTGAAGATTCTGTAAAGATTTGTCGTGTCAAAAAAGCATGCGAGGGGGAGGGAGAGGAGCTCGAACGCGTGCTGAATGTTGCGAAAAGCGATTTAAGGTCGCAGGAGACAAGCATGACAGCATACTATTGTACTACTGATCTTTATTTATTAAATATGTTGTATTTTGCATGAAAATTCAAAAATACTTGTGTTCCTCCAGAATGACCAAACAGATAACTTATTAATTTCCCAGTTTAAAGGGCCCTGGTCAGCCACACCTTTGTTTTTGCTTAAATACGAGAATTTGGCTATTATATTTTATTCGGAGCATGTCGAAACGAAGGAAATTGCTTTTATACTACTAAAGATAATTTAACATATTTTAAGGAACACTAGCTACAGCAAAGCAATAAGATTTTGTCTCGCCATACAAAATCAATATCGGCATCGAAAATGGCGGAGGCTGACAAGGACCTATCGCTTTTCAAAAATGTTTACCGTCGTGGCATCTTTTCACGCACACGATACGATAATGAAAACTACCTTTTAAGGAACACTAGCTACAGCAAAAAAAATTCAAATACATTTCCAATCTAAAGCCTGTAAAACCGTCCCTCAATTTTGAAGGAAATTGAAAGAAAACTAAATGTAAACTAAAAGTATGGCATAACAAATATAACAAAATATCTTAGTTTGGCCTGTTCTTGCGCAAGTTCTGGCATCTTTTTGCTATACTTGTTTTGCACTGCTCCCACATGCGCAAGCGGTCTTCGGTGCCCCGGCACTGGTAGGCGAATGCTGTCAACACTTCAGCTGAAATAAATTCAGAATACAAAGATCACTTCAAGTAGACGTTAAAAATGATGTTTCTAATGTGTTGAAAAAAGGACGGATTTTTAGATCTACAGCATAAAATAATGTCTATTGTCTTGCGTATGGTTTTCAAAAGCACGAGCTTTTGAAATTATTCTCCAACAAAAGAAAATTAGTTACAATTATGATGTCAATAAGTTTTCTCAATTCAAATACGTGAAAATGTGATTCTAACACCTAATTGCTGCTCTGACAATTTTTGAATATTCATCAATGTCACGTTGTTACCGAGCTGTTCGTAAGTTCTGAGCGAACACGTTGCTTCGCGAAGGAAATGGCAGAGTACGCAGTTAGACCTTCTAACATTCGCGAAGAAGAAGTAAAGTGTGTGGCTAGCGCTATTCCGAGGTAAAGTACGTGTGTTTCTAGTCTGTTAAATGCACGGGTGGATAATAAGTCAGTACGCCTTAGAACTGGGAATTTCAAACGTCACTGCTATTTTAGGTCGAAAGTGTACAGCATGGTTGAAAGGAAACCAAAAGACGAGTTCCCCACCATTGAGCGAGAAAATAATTAGTCTTTTGGGGAGAGTTCAATAACTGTACCGTTACATTCAACGTAGTTTATTGTAGAATGTGTTATTTTGCAAGCCATGTACGTTCAAGCACGATGTGCAATGTCATTTACTAACCTTTAATTGCAGCAATTACGTTCTGGTCTAGGGGAGCATATTCCTTTGTACCATGCACCGTTGATCTCAGCAATGTTTCTTTCGGGAAAAGGTGGTCCACAAGGCGTAGAGTCATTGCTGTGGGTTTGTGGGCAGCCTTCGCAAAAGTGAAGTCTGTTCTAGACAGCCGGACATTGTCCATACCTCCGACTTTGACTGTATCATTTCCTAAGAGATCAGGAGAAGAAACAGGTCAGTTGCTGAAATTAGTTGAAAACTGTTTTGAAACGCTGTTTTGATCTTGTCATTTTTTATCAAACTAACTTTATGCATTTTTCCTCAGAAAGAGAGAGAACGAACAGGTAAGTTGTCTAGACTCAATTTTTAATTGTAATCCCGGCTTCTTAACTCAGTCACTTATTCTTTTCTGTTCTAGCAAACTTAACAATACTGCTTACCTGTTTCCACAGGGTTGTCCATTAAATCTGGCAAAGCACTCCTTTGGGTCGCAACATCAAACAGGTGCAGATTAACCGGCATCTCCTGCTGCCTCGGCACAAGTAGGGGCGGTGGAAATTCCACTGAAGACGCAGAAGAGTTTATGGCGACGGGCGTTGTGAAAGAAGGCGGCTGGGTTGAGGTTTGTAGCGTACACTGAACTGTCTGTGGCACTGGTGTTTGAGCGGTCATCATATTCAGGAGCGCGTCCAGCTTAGCCTCCTGTCTGTCCAGCTTCGCCTCCTGTTTCGCAAACGAGCACTCTAATCTGCCTAGGATGGTCCTCAATAAGTGGAGCTCCTCACTTATGGCCTCTGAGGTGCTATTGCTGTACTGGTTCAACCGCTGTAAAAAAAAATATCGCACACATATTACCTTCTAGGATACTTCGAGTAGGTCTTGGTTGAGTACACGATCGATTTCAAGCTTCAAATATTAATTAGTGAAGTAAATCTTTTTTATAAGTCTTGATTAGTAGTTTTTTTAATATCTAAGGGGAATTTGTTGAAGGACATTTTTTCTAACTAACTTGCAATGTCTTGCGTGATGTTTGTCCCTTTGAAAAACTGTAGTTTTCTTGAATAATCCTGAAACTAGCTCGCCAGTTTTCACAGATCAAACTATACCCAACGATGATTGAAAGTCTACGGGTACCGGTATACATCGGAAAAAAAATAGAGAAAATGTCTCCAGTAATTTAAGTGATTTCTTTTGTAAAGTAGCCAGGGTGTCATTCGCGCTATAGGCATTAGAGAGTGGCCACCCCTGAGATAAACAATCACATTTTGCTTTACAATCAGTATTACCCAGATAATAACTTACGTTTGTTGTGTTGTCAACAGTACTGATGGCTTGAGAAAGTAAATCTGCAGTTACTGTTGTAAGATTTTCGTCGTCGAGGTCAGAAAAGTCATCTAACGGCATAATCTCGCTGCTTTCGTGGACAGCGCGAACTGGTACAAGGGAGGACAGCGGACTATCATCTTCAGAATCTGAAGATTCTGACGAAGATATAACATCAGCTGCTTCCTTTGAAGGCGATGCTGCATCTAAAATCTAACCAGTAAAAGTAATGCTAAGTTTTTGGTTGTAAACGAATTACGGTCACTTTGTTCGGTAATATTACATATGGAAAGTCCATTTCGCCCGGGTCGTTTCCCGCCAACTCAAAGTCGTTTCGCCCCAACTTTTAAGTCTTTTTGCTTGAAGTAATTTGAAATGAATTTACAAGTAACAAATAATTTACATGGTTGAAGAGCCATTGAGACTAAATGTATTTGTTACGCGCGTAGATCGGAAGTGTTGTCAAACAAAGTTCGTTGATCGATCAATGGCTGATTGTATTTGAAAACTTAAGCCTGTCTTGTTTTGTTCAACTTAACCACATATTGCTGCCTAAATCGTACGAAAAAACTTCCGGGCGAACTAACTTCGAGACGAAACGACTTTGATTTGGGGCAGAAACTGCCCTGAGAGACTGGAAACAATTAAAAAAAGACGTGTTCGAGATAGACAAAGCACTTTAAGTGAAATGAGTCCAGCCATGAACAGAGATCACATTTGATTTTCCATTTCTTTTTCAACTAAGACGCGGTAACTACAGTAAAGCTTCTAATATATATAATTTGTTTTAGCACCATGGATTTACAGTCGCTTCCCGAACCAGTCCTTTCATTCATGTCCAGTTCAACTATACGCTGAGCGTACTTCTACAAAGTAACTTGATTTTTCAAATAGCGAGATGACTAAATATCGATTAAAAAGAAGCTCTATGATAAAGAATTCACGATCGATTTCAAGCTTCAAATGACACATTTTCAAACTCGCGTCTCTTAAAATAGCACCAATAAATTACGAAAGTCACAGAACGTTTTGTGTAGGGTTACTTCCACAAAACGTTCCTTCGCAAGTTTATAGAAGTATAACTAACGAACTCCTGATATCTCGAACACTCTTTTTTTCTTAGGGGAACCTTCTTTCAGTTGAGTAAACTGTACGTTCTGTAAGGGCCGATTTCTTTCCAACTAGTCAGCGATCGATATTGTCATAAAACCACAACATGCATTTGACCCAAGCTTGTGTTATCACGACAGCAGGAGTTCAGCAACAAAATCTACTAATTTTAAAAAACTACTCCGATTAATACCCACCTTTCCTTTTGGTTTTTCTTTCCGTTTTTCTTTCTGTTTTTCTTGCTGCTTTCCTTTCTCTTTGCGGCCCTTCTTGCTGGCAGTTTCTTCTGTAGGTGGTGATTCTGGGATCTGTAAGTAGGATAAGAAATGCGTTAAAATCTCCCACATTAACAGAAAAGGGGTCTGCTTGTCCTTAAGAAATAGAGTAGCATTCGTGCTGATAAGGGTAACAAAACTAGTCAACAAAGATTCCAGGTAGCCGAGAGTAAACGTCCGCAACATACATGAAGAGAAGAACTTTTAAGTTTTTGCTAGTGAGAAGTTCGAGTTAAGCTATTTAACTAACCAAATACTTACCAATTTTCGCTTTGCTCGCGCCCGACGTGGCGGCAGGCTGCTCTGTTCTTCTGTGGAAGTCTGCTGGACTTCTTCTTCAAGAGGGTAGCAAGCTACAACTGCGGCGTACTCCTTGCGAGTTTTACCCCAAACCACCTTTACTTTCTGACCCTCTTTTAATGGAGATGGGTCAACGATAGTGGAACGGTAAACATCCGAATACTGTCCACGTTTCCAACTAATTCTAGCAATTTTGTTTTCCATTATTTACGATCGTGAGAGCAGCGATGATAGCGGTGATAAGTGGCCGAAACGAACAGTTTTGGTCTTTTATACTTCACTTTCGGCTAAATCGGATCGAAAATCCGGTAACCTGATTGGCTTTTTCATTGTACGTTATTATGTAAACTACTTTGTTGTCAGGAATTTATGTGGACAATAACAAGATTTGGCGTCCTTCGCGCGCCTATTGTTGTTAAAATAATTATAATGTCAATAGGCCCGCGAATGCATTGTGTGGTGGTAGTAATTTACCAAGGCTTTATTACTTGACAGTTTTGTTTGTTTGTTTTTTGTTATAGGTTGCTTAAGTAAAGAAATTCTGGGTTGATAATTCTTAACTGAACTTGCATTGCAGTTTTCCTGTGGCACGTTCAGAAAAACTACTTTATGCAGATCAAACTGGTTACCGTCCGAGCACAAGCTCCTTCTTAGAGTAAAAAAAAAACAAAGTCATTGAAAAAATTACCTTCTGTTTTTGTCTGTTGAGAGTTATCTATTTAACAGGAACATGTTTCGTTAAAGTAGACCTTTGATGACGATATAATTATAAGTTCTAGAGCGTCTTGCGCGAGTGTAAAAAAAAAAATGATTCTAACATCTCATAGCTGTGCTCAAACGCTTTACGAAAACCCCCTCAACAAAAAGTCACACTGTCGCTGTTTTCAATTGAGGAAGAATGGTATAATATAAAATAATGGTTTCACGCGGCATTCACAAACCCGCCCCTAAAATATCACACCCCTTGCCGCCTCAATACAATTGAAAAGCTTGCTAATCAATAGAACGTGTGATTTATGTTTAAATAGAAAAAAGCGCCCACAGGGTTTATTCGCATCTCTAACTTAAAGTCCCGGTGTTTATTTTAGACCCAGTGTTTTATTGAGAGTACGGTGCACTCCGCATTTGAGATGAACCGCAAACAACTTTTCAAAGACTAGCAACGCAACGAAACTGAAAAAGATTTGCAGATCTAGAGTTCTCAAAATACTTCTACACTTCAATTACGATGAATGTTTTAAAGTATTAATTCTCGCACGTTTATTGGCATTGTTTGGTGGTAGTAATTTTCCAAGGCTTTTTTACTTGACAGTATTGTTTGTTTGTTTGTTTTTTCAGATTGCTTAAATAAAGAAATTGTCGGTTGATAATTCCATTGCAGTTTTCTTGTGGTGCACATTCAGAAAAACTAGATCGAGTGGATTACTTTATAGAGATCAAACTGGTTGCCTTTCGAGCGCAAGCCCTTCCATGAAGGGAAAAAAACAATGAAAAAATTACTTTTCTGTTTTGTTTGTTGAGAGTTATCTATTTAACGGGAGCATGCTTCTTTGAAGTAGGCCTTTGATGACAAAATAATTATAAGTTCTGGAGCGTCTTGCGCGAGTTTTTTTTCACAGTTTTAGTGCGGTAATTGTCGCACGTTTAGAGGCTAACTTTTTTTCCAATAAGCAGACACACATGGTCGGAACATGAAACTTCAATCACAAAAACTGATTATCCAAACTTTGTCATCGCACGTGAAACAGTTTCAGAAGGACAAAATTTTTGAAATCAATTATTAAAAATCACTTATATAAAAACTGTTCATGATACAGGAGATATCGTTGGTCATTGACTTTTATCAGATGTGGTGGCTCCTAAAAGAGCCGTTTTTAGCGACCTGCAGTGCAATGTCGAATCAGCATTCGACGAAGCAGGGCGCGGTTTTTAATACTTGGTAGCTGCACCTCGAGCCTCCACCACAGCTGGAACAACCTTGTGCAAAACGTGATCGATATATTTTGCACACTTCTCCGGCGTGACTTTCCTCTCCCAGAACTTCTTTATGCCATCTACCAGCTCTTGCTTGTTGCGTGGCTTGACTTTCGATTCCAAGAAGAACTTGAGTTCATGCCACAAGTCTTCGATTGGGTTGAGGTCAGGACTCTCTGGAGGAGTACGCCACCAGTTAATGTTTTCCTCCTCAAAGAAGGCCTGTGCTCTCCTGGACGTGTGTTTGGGATCGTTGTCTTGCATGAACCGGTGATCGGGAAGTTTGTTTCTGATAAATGGCACGAGCGTCGTCTCAAGCACGTTGCAGAAGAGATCAGCATCCATGATGCCATCAAAGATACAAATCTTAGTGGCACCATGGCGGCTAATCCCCCCCCCAGACATGAACTTTGAGCGGATGCTTCGGTTTCGGCTTTCGCTTGGTGGGCTCGTCTGCCATCCTGAAGCATGTACGGCGATACGACTGGAGGGAAATCGAGCACTCATCGCTAAAAATCACGTTGTGGAAAGTGTCTCCACTCTCCAAAACATGTTGTGCGAACTCCAGCCGCTTGACTTTGTTGGCATCCCGAATCAGCTGGCAATAGGCGGTCCGCTGCAGAGTCCAGCCTTGCTGCTTTCGCGTTCTCCGTACCGTGGATGAACTCACACAAATTCCATGTTTCGCCAGCTTCTTTTGGATCTTGGCGCTGGTCATCTCGTCATTCTTGCGCATTTGCTGATGTATGAAGGCTCTTGCTTCGACAGACAGTTTTCTTGGTCTCCCAGAGCGAGGTAAATTTGCCACGGAGCCGGTAATACGCAGCTTCTTGATCATGCGAGTAATGCCTGAAAGGCTTACAACTAAGCCTTCGCCTTTCAAGGTCTTCAATATTCCAGCTGGATGGAGGCCTTGCTTATGGAGGAGCTCGATTCGAGTTCTCACGTAGTTAGAATATTTTGGCATGATTACCACTTAAGTGCTAAGAAGCAAATGATCGAGAAAGTGGTTTACTAGGAGTTGCTATGGCTGCGAACAATGCGGTTCACACTCGCTCGCGCGGAGACTGGAACCCCCGCGGAAATGTCATGATTTGTTACACGAAGGGATTACTCTTACAAAATGGCTTTCTGTGAAAGTCTTACTTGCGTGGAGTGCTTATGTGGCTGAAGCAGCAAGTTTGTACCGAAACTCAGATGTTTTTAGCAGCTCGGATGCATTAACAATCAAATCTTCAACAGGTAAGAACGATATAATAGCTACTCGAGTTGATAAAAGTAATTTCCGACGTTCTCTTCCTCTCTTTAACACAGCAACAAATCACGAACTGTAGCCGTATTTCGTTTAGTTTATATCAGAAAATGTAACAACCAGAGCGCATTTTCTTCCGAAATTTCACGGTTGACGATCGAAAAGAACGAATTTTCCCTCGAAATTTCCTGACTCGTTAGCGTCCACCGTAAATTACCCTTCGAAAGTTCGGGAGGAATAAAACAATAGGTGCCTTGAAAGTTCGCGGAAAAGTCGCGGAAATTTCGTTTGAAGGGAAATTTCTTCGAAAAGCCATGAAAAGCCAAGAAATTCGTCGAAATTCGCTTGCGTTACTTTTGCACAATACTGTACCTATTTGTAAATAGTTTTTTCTCCTCCGAAACTTTATGTATTGAACATCTTGGCTACAATCAGACAGCTGTGTGTAACGCCATATATGGCTATGCAAAACATGCTGTATTGCATCAATTCAACAAGGAATGGTACTCACAATGCACTCATCATCATCATCAGCTTCTTCCTGGGGCCAGTTGAGAGGAAGACGATTCAACATTATGTAAAGTGCGCCTTGAGAGCATAGAGAGAGCACCTCTGGTCCATTCCACTTATAATTGGAAGAAATACTTGGGATGCAGAGCTTCTTAGTGCCTGGCATGGTGCTATATATGTAGAAAAATTGGCATATACATGCTTTAGGAACCCAAGCCATTACCCCTTTTCAGACCAGGCTATTTTTGATCCTCATAACTTATATTCCTATTAAGTAATGATCCGCGCAAGAACTAGGCAAAAACCAGTGGGTGTAATGCATAATGCATTGGAGTCAAAGGCGATAATTAATAAAATTGATTACGAATGCGCGTTGTCGATTGGCTATTTGCGAATAGCGCGCAAAATTTGAATTTGTAAACACGTTTTCACAGCAAAACACGCTATTTTCGAAGTAAAAAAAAGTGGCCGTGTCTTAATGACGAACAAAACTACTAGTTTGTCAAGTTTCAGTTCCATTGTAAATGGGGAAGTATTTTTTCTGACCACTTCAGCTCCTAGCCAGGGCGCGCACGGTAACACTATACTCTCGGCTTAGTCATATGCCTGGTTCTCATTTATTCACATGTCAAATTCGCTTGAAAATAGATTACCTTCAGTACAGTTTGCCGCCGATGAGATTTACTCATAAACACGAAATGTTTCTTTACTTGCACGTTTCTTATTTCGAAAAGAAAACTCTGGTGTAAGATTCGCGCACTAACTGGATAGATAGAATGAAAAGTCTAGAATAAGAGTTGGTCTCTGAACAACTCTTCAGCAAATGTGGCCATCACATCCAGTGCATTGTATCCATCGTCGGTTTCCAGTTCCAATGTTCCGCTTGAAATGGATTCAAATGTTTTCTCCAGGAAAAGTAGCTCTTCTGCGCTGAACTCATATCCATGTGCTACGAGGATTTCCAAATTTTCACAAGAGCAAAGACATGCGACCGTAAGAATAGTAAACTTTGCGTTTCCTGAGATGTCAATATGTCTTAGCTGACCAAAATCTTCCTTGACTTGAAAAATGCAGCTTTGGTCTAGACTAGGACAGTCAGCAATATTCACACTTTGCAAATTTCTCGCCTCCTGTACCATCTGTCGAAAATGAGCATTTGCTATCATTGTTTCGGACATATTTAGGCGCTCCAATGTCGAGAACATCTTCAGTGGGATGAAACAATATAACCTTCCTGTCCCTGAAATATCTAATTCTTGCCACTCCACCTCTCTGAGAACTGAGAGCTTTCCAAAAATCATTTTCCACCACTCGTAACACACTCCTGACATGCTAACTTGATCTTTCTCGTCCAGATAGCTAAACACATGAACCCAAAGCACCGAGGAAACATCCATGCTGAACTTGATATTGAACTGAAACGGCGTGATGTCTTTGGGCATGGGGGTGTGCTCACAGTACACAAAGAGCACATTCACAAGTCTGGGGCTGGAATCATTTCAGCCCCGTTTCCGATTTGGTGTCTTTGTTCTCGGGTTAAAAATCTCCCGGACTTGTAAAAGTCACGATAAGTTTACTGCTGAAGTATACTTCATCTTTAATATGGTCCTCGCTGTCCTCTCTCCACAAAAGGAAAGTGAACTTCTCAAACCTTTTTTTCCTTGCAAACTTGATGTTCAAACATGTCTGTTTTCTTTTTTAGCGCATAAACCAAGGACCATCGTTTTCAAATTCTTTTTGTTTTCGAGACAATGGGAATTTGTTATTTGGATATTGTTCACAGTAATTTGTCACCTTTTATGTCAGATGTGAGCAAATTTTTTATTCAAATATGCCCATTTTCTTTGACTTCTTTATATTGAAAACACGAGCATAAGCACGCATAGCAGAAGTGAGGATTTGACTGTTTTGAGGTACATTTGGCAAGATTTCTGCTTTAAAGATGGAAAGGAAGTAAGTGCGACCTTTTGAATATTCATTTCTCAGATGAACCTGCTAAAAATGAAAAACTTCACTTTACTGATGATTGTGTATATTTATCGTGCTTTCTTTTCCACTTACCAAGGAACCTCAAGAGACCTGCCAGCGGAGATGAAGGCGAATGCTCTCAGGGAAGCAGTGGCGAGTGAAAATACAAAAAGGCAACTTCTGTAAGCATGGTCTATTTCTACTTCGAACATGTGCACTCTTTCTGAGATAGTAGTAATTGAAATCGAAGTGACAACTCTTTCTGTTATGCCGTACTACAGAGCTTGTGTAACGAGCAAAACCAACAGTTTTACTAATATCTTTCTCTTTTCTTAATTCCTAGGTAATTAACTTGAGGAAAGTATATGGCAAAATACCAACTTTTCCAAAAAAGAAGCGGCGTTTCAAAGATGGTGCAATGGAGAATCTTTCGGGGAGATCGCCAAAAAGTTCCAAGTAGCGGAAGCGACAGCCGAAATCTACACAATCGACATGATTGCCTACGGGCGAGGAGAAACTGTGATGTGCGATCAACTGCTAAAGGAAATGGAGATATCTCAAGACCAATTTGCCCGAGTGGAAGAACGGCTATCAAGTCCCGGAGTAACCATTCAAGAGATTTTCGATGAAACCGAACTGCGATACAATAAGATACGTGCAATAATTGCCGCACTTTGGCGCGGTTTTCGCTTATGATCCTAAGCGTGCACAGCCCAGCCAACGTTCCACACGCGCAATCAGGATTCAATCAGGAGCCATTCTCGTGAGCTTATCGATAGTTGTAAATCCATCAAATATTTCCG
Organism: Micromussa lordhowensis; assembly: GCA_964020085.1. NCBI lineage: Eukaryota > Metazoa > Cnidaria > Anthozoa > Scleractinia > Lobophylliidae > Micromussa > Micromussa lordhowensis. The sequence goes on along the minus strand of OZ026602.1, from coordinate 34,317,508 downwards.
CTTGCGCGCAAGTAGTCTAAGAGCGTCACGCGACTGAATGTGCCTTACCTAAAACTAGGGAATATCAGGCTGATATTCTCCATTTTTCACTATCGCAGGTGTTGCAATAAATATTTGAAGGGCGATAAACACAGTAATCTCCGAGCATATTTTTGAGTCAAATGTAGGATGTTTTGTTTATATATTTCTAAACTAAATACAGGTTATAGTTTTCTGTGTCGCATCTATAAAAAAAATTATGAAGACAGATTCTGGTTGATAAATTACCTGAACCTAATTTAGCAAATATGAAAATTCTCTTCCATTTACAATTTTTAAAAATGTTCATGTTATTGTTGTCAAGATATTGTAGTCCTTGAGTAAGGTCGAAAAGTGTTGATTTTTTTTATGGCTAGTTTTAATGCGAAATATTGTAGTTATCCTACATTTATTCATGGACAGATAACAAGTCGTCATGTTTCTTGGCTCGCCAACAATGGAAACTTCAAATGAGAGACATACGATGTATATGAAGCAATTCATATGACAAGTTTATTTTTAAAACCAAAGAAAAATAAAAGTTCAGCTGGATACAATACATGCCCTCCACTCTTTTCCTTTGTTATTCAACTTTTAAGAGACCTTTTTCAACTGGATTTGCTTATCTTAATAAAATACTTTAGATATTGAAAATATGGTTAACGAGCACTGCCAAGTTGCATTCATCATAGCGTCCATCCACAATGCCAAGGAATGGATATTTCCCGTCTGACAACATGCAATTATAGCTCCTTTGTTGAGGTGACAATGTGAATCAACAATAACAGCAGACTGATCAGAGTTTACAATAACAAGAAAAGCACGCTCATGCGAAACAATTACACTAAATGATCGTGACAAATTCTGGGCCTCTCTAATCAACAAATTTTCCAGCTGATTTACAGGGTTGAAAGCAAAGATGTCCACCTGAGGTCCCAGTCTTTGCACTCCACATTCTTCCCCTGCCATGGCAACTGCGTCATCCACAGTCACATTTACTCCCTCCTGGTCAAACAGATCATCATGTATTTGGTTTCCTGTAATCTTTGCTTCTCTCAGTGACGTTTTCCAGGACTCGGGAAGAAGGTTGCCAGAGGGCCAGGCTAAATTGTTCTCAAAGCACAACTTGCCCATATAGAGAGCAATGAACACACAACCATTGCTCCCAGTCCTTTCCTGGATGTCTGATTGCGACTCATTAGAACTCCATTCAGTGACCCCACTCAAATGTGAAGAGGTTGATGCTCTGATCCATGACGGAGGGGCCACTCCAGGTTGAACAGTTTGGTTGGAAACAGTGGTTTGAACTGAAACAGTTGGATCTGCAATAGCTGGATCTGCGATAGCTGGATTTGGTGTTGAATCTGGTACGGTCGGGTCTGTAATAGCAGGGTCAGAGTCGGTGTCAGGAGAGGAACCAGGAAGGGTTCTGTAGCTCTTGGCATTCCACTGACTCCAGCACCTTTAATAAATTCAGAAAAACAAGCAAATTATATATACATGCACACTGCACGTATAAACCATATTAGTATCACCCAACTAGTGGACTAATGCAAATCCTGCATTTTGATTGGCTACGCTACTAGGGGTCTATGGTAATAGTCATCGAGTAGCGAAATTCGCCGGTTTTTCTTTCGTTTTTTCCCCAAAGAAATATTTCTTTAACTTGCACTTGCTAACTTTATTATTGCCGTTTCTGCCTGTCCAACTGGTTGGGTGATACTAAAACAATTAGACCCTTCACCCTCAAGGGGCACGGGTCAATAGCCTATTCAGCTTCGCCTCATGGGCTAATGACCCGTAGCCTTTTCGGGCTACGGGTGTAATTGTTAAAGAGTGTAGAGTATAACATCATTTATCAAAAGACCCCTACTGGTGGTAGGAATATAGATCCTTTGGAAAGTGCTTTTTTTTCTCATGGATAGAATTGTCCACCAAGTAAGCTGGGTCCATCCCAACAGTATTCCGTAATAACCATCTTTTAGTCTCAACTGCCATATATTAATACAGGCCTTACTCTTGAATACTTGCTTTGGCTGTGGGAGAGATAAGTGTAGGGCTGGTACATGTAACTACAGTAGTCAATAAAGTCAGATGAATATTATGGGCAGGTAAACAAGCTAAATGTAGCTGGTTTACCTTCTTTTCAGAACAGAGTGGGATGTTTGTGATTAAGCTAAGACTGATCATGCAAAAGTACCTTGCTGTTGAGATCTAAGTTGACGAGCTTCCTCCATCATATCATCTGCCAACTGCTTCTGTTTACGGTGGTAGCTGCTCCACCAGCTTTTAATCTGAGACTCTTTCAGCTCTGGGACACCAGCATCCTTCATAGCTTTGATAACATCTGCTGGGTTGGCTCTTATCTGAGATGACCTCTGGCGATCATAAAACTGAATCATGATTTCTTTTTGTTCATTTGTGAATGTGGTTTTCTTTGCACCACCTTTTTTCAGAGCAAATCCTGGTGCAGGCCTTAAGTCATCATTGACTGAAGCTTCATTTCAAGGTACCAAGACTAGTTCCTCAGGGGAAGCTGAAGAGAGCTGAATGAACTGTACAGAGTATGAATCATTTTGTGAATTTGTATTCACATCCACTGTTTGGTCTGAGGGTTGCCACATGTCTTCTGTCACAGTAGCACCTGTGGCCCCGGCTAACGGCATACTTCGCATTGAAAGAGCCTGGACTTGTGGCTTAGTTTTGCTGACAGATTTTCCTTGACCAGCCAAAGATTGAGCCACGATACCACCAGCATTTGATTCATTACAGGGAAACTTAAAACTTCCAAAAAGTGAGATATCTTTAAGAGTTCCAATCTTTCCTGGGGCTTTTGTCCTGTCAATCACCAACTTTTTGCATCTCACATTCTTCATGGTGATGTAAGTATATATGAAATAATTCATATATTTGAACTGCGGTCATAGATGAAATTGAAGAATGATCCTTGCAGTGAATTTTCCAATTTAAGCAACTGGAAATAAGAAGCCTGAAAAAAATCAGGGCTTCAACGGGAATCGAACCCGTGACCTCCGCGATACCGGTGCGATGCTCTACCAACTGAGCTATGAAGCCACACATTGGGAGCGAGGTCAATTTGTTGGGTTCATATCTTCCCGAAAGGAGTGAAATGATGTAAGTATATATGAAATAATTCATATATTTGAACTGCGGTCATAGATGAAATTGAAGAATGATCCTCGGATTGAATTTTCCAATTTAAGCAACTGGAAATAAGAAGCCTGAAAAAATCAGGGCTTCAACGGGATTCGAACCCGTGACCTCCCGTTGAAGCCCTGATTTTTTCAGGCTTCTTATTTCCAGTTGCTTAAATTGGAAAATTCACTGCGAGGATCATTCTTCAATTTCATTCTTCATGGTCTAAGGCAAAAAAAAAACAATTTTCTTCTGTCAGCTATCCCTTCATCCATACTGTTCTCTATACATCTGTTATGACTACTTTTACTATTGAAACTAATTTATTCTAGTTGGCATGCAATATTTTACCTCTTGATGTAAGTATATATGAAATAATTCATATATTTGAACTGCGGTCATAGATGAAAGTGAAGAATGATCCTCGCAGTGAATTTTCCAATTTAAGCAACTGGAAAGAAGAAGCCTGAAAAAAAAAATCAGGGCTTCAACGGGACTCGAACCCGTGACCTCCGCGATACCGGTGCGATGCTCTACCAACTGAGCTATGAAGCCATACATTGGGAGCGAGGTCAATTTGTTGAGTTCATATCTTCCCGTGAGGAGTGAAATGATGTAAGTATATATGAAATAATTCATATATTTGAACTGCGGTCATAGATGAAAGTGAAGAATGATCCTCGCAGTGAATTTTCCAATTTAAGCAACTGGAAAGAAGAAGCCTGAAAAAAAAATCAGGGCTTCAACGGGACTCGAACCCGTGACCTCCGCGATACCGGTGCGATGCTCTACCAACTGAGCTATGAAGCCATACATTGGGAGCGAGGTCAATTTGTTGAGTTCATATCTTCCCGTGAGGAGTGAAATGATGTAAGTATATATGAAATAATTCATATATTTGAACTGCAGTCATAGATGAAAGTGAAGAATGATCCTCGCAGTGAATTTTCCAATTTAAGCAACTGGAGAGAAGAAGCCTGAAAAAAAACAGGGCTTCAACGGGACTCGAACCCTCTTGTTGCCTTGACTCCTCAGACATTTTTTGTTTGCTAAACAAATTTATTACAGATAAAACATTGATAGTAGTGTCTTAGTGGTTAATTAAAACAAAAAGAGAAAAGGGATCCTCAGTTTAAAAACTGAGCTTGCATACAAAATACTACTGTAATGTAAGAATAAGTACTGTAAGTGGTAAGCAGGCGAATTTATAACCACTCTGGCCAGTTATACAAGGGTATAGTGTATGTTGTATCCAAAATTATGATTCACTGAATATTCTTATGCTAAATGCACTGTACCTCCAAGAGATTTGCTAGCTGCTCTCCTGAATCCAAGTCATTGCCCACAAGAACCCAACGTACTATTTTATGCGAAACATGGGCAAAGTGGGTGTCAAGCACTGTCTTTCCTTCCCCGGCTTCAAAGTTATTGTACTCTACCAAGTTAATGTTGAAGCAGGAATTCACCTCTGCCAGATACAACAGCACAGCAGTGTTGTGGTAGTGGGGTCCATTGTCTGCAAAAAAGGCAGCAGTAAACAGCAGTGTATTATTGCATTCTATCAACTATAAATATTAAACTTGAGAGTATTTTGTCTGATGCCACAGACACAGTAAAAGTACAGTTACAAGACCTGGGCTTATACAACTTCACAAGGGATTTGGAATGGGCACAGATTTAGAGATCGAGGGGGGGGGGGAGGAGAAGGGGCCTGGAGGTGAGAGGCAGAGGCCTATAAGCAAACTTATAAAAAAGATTCCAAATGAACCACAGCAGTGTTGATGAAAATATATTTTTAATTTTGCTAATTTTTAAGGAAGGAAAATTTAACTGGGAATCAGCAGTGGGGGAGGGGGACTCTTTCATAACTGTTTTATGCTACACATACTGGAGATAAGCAATGCCATGATGGACCACTAGGCTCGACTGCGAACTTTACTTTCACTCATAGGTTGAAATATTAGAAACATGCTTGTCTTACTAGTTTCATTCTTTTTAGGTAGAATAGTATATCAACAAAAAAGAAAATACCAACCGGAAAACAGATACACATGAAAGTTTGGGAAAACTCTCTCCATCCTGGCAAAACCAACATCAAAAGCACTTTGTGTAAACCAGGCATCTTGCTTAGTATCTTCACTCCACACATCAAGAACTTCAATTCGCCTTTCTCCGGGGCCAACTTGTGCAATGACATAGAAGCCATGGAGTGATATGCCACGCTTTCCGTACCAGTCTCGCTGGATTTCCCTGGCATGCATACCAAGCTTGAGTTTCATTTTATAATCCACAATGACCACAGCTTCTCCAGGCTTAAGATTCTTTAAAACATACCTATGACAAAAAAATATTGAGATCTACAATATGCTTATTACTACTGCTGTTAGGGAAGAATTGGAAAACAGAAGAGACATTTAGGGAGACACAAACATAAAAGTACTGCAAAACTAATGGAGAGAAGAACAGCTATTACTGCAGTTAACAGCGGTTTGACATGCAAATGTGGTGAAAGGGTCAATTTTGCTTTGTATTGACCCTTTGCCTCGTTTGTGTGCCTTACTAAACTAAGGAATTTTTGACAGCAAGCTCAACTCCAATAACAGCTCTTTCTATCAATAAAAAGATCTAATAAAATCTAAAAATCCAGAAAAGTTCAAAGAAATTATGCTGACTTCCCTGCTATACTTTCTATTTTCAAACAATTTTTATATTATATTCATTTATTGGTCATTAGTAATTGCAATAAAAGGTCAATCTAAACATATTGTAAGACAAAAGCACAAAATTCACAACAGGCACTTAACTCACCTGTAATAGTCACCCTGGTGCTTTGTCCTAAGAATATGGGCAATGTAATCCCAAGAGGTCCTCAAAAACTCATCCAAGTTATCTTTATAGCCTTGCTGTTTATTGGCTGGGGCTGTAGCAATGGCAGCTACCATTTTGGTGTGGATTTCATAAACAGTTGCAAAGTCGGTACATTCTTCACTGTGGTCACTGTTACATGACTGGAATGCATGATTCATGCATAACTCCATGCAACTTGAGTGCCTCTGAACCTACAGTGTAATGAAGCACAAATAATGGCCCAATGAGAAACAGTACCAACTTGTTTAAATGATCTCTCTCCACATATTGCAAAATAAAAAGTACGCAGAAAAGTATGCAATCTGATATTTTAAGGGATAAAGTTTCTTTCTTGTCGTCCGGGTTTCAATCAATGGCTGCTGAAAAACAAATGAATAACTTTTTGGTAGAGTGATATCTAACAATTATTCCCCGAGCCCGAATGGGCTCTGAGTCAATAGCCCATGAGGCGGAAGGCCAAATGGGCTTTTGACTCAGAGCCCATGAGGGCGAGAGGAATAATTGTTTTAGTAAATCCAACTAGTTGGTCAAAAAAATATCGAGACAAAACATCTTTCCCTAGTTAAAGGTAGACTTTATTCGCTTTAAGCCAGCGCTTTTCGCTACTAGTGGGCTACAACAAATAGCCTACTAGTAGCTCAACCAATCAGAGTGCAGCATTGATAATAAACCACTAGTTGGATTTTACTGAAAAACCATAAACCGTACAAGAAGTCAACTGCTTAAAAAATACAGCTACAAGTACAATTTGTTTTCATACCCTCTTGTCACCCAAAGATTGCATTAAGTATCAGAACTAAAACGTTCAGGGAAGTTATTTGCCTAAGTCTAAGCCTGTTTAACACTGAAGTAATTGGTCACAATCATCAGTCAAGAAATCCAGATAATCAAGGTATGGATAACAATTGAGGTTTTTTAAAATTGTTGGCATTTGGTGTTTTCTATTGGAAATGCACAAGTCTGGGGTACATGTATATTCAATGAAAGACTACAATTTTGCCCTTGTTCCTCTAGAAATTTGGTTTTTGGCTTTAGAAACAAGAGTCAACTTTGGGTCAAATCTACCTCAGTGTGTCTGCTAAAGCTATATTATTTGCTCTCATTTTCTAAGAGCAAAAGTCAACATGGCTATGGCCTCCCTGTACACTGTTAGCAAATAAAAATCTCAGGTACATGGATTATTGGTTTTAAAATAAAGGAAGGGAATAAAGCACCTGGTGAGAGAATTTAGTCTTGAGATAGCGCTGCAGAAGTGCAATCTTCTTCAGGATACTTCCAAGGTCCTCATGTGGGCAGTCAGAAGCTATGTTCTGCACAAGTTTGAGAAGCCAAAGTCCTCACAAACATTGCAGAGGCCTGCAAGCAGGGTGTTGCTGCGATAATTCTATGGCATATGGGCATAAATGTAACTTCTCTTTACCCCATTAGGAAATTCCAATAGATACTGTTTCACCAACTGTTTTATGGAATCTTGCCAGTATCTCACAGGGCATTCCTCTCCTCCAACCACCACACTTCTACAAGATGAAGGCCTTGACACATCATCTCTCAAGAGGAAATCAGCTAACTGATTGAGAACTTCTCGGGAGACGCACTGGCGAGAAAATTTCAAAGATGCTGGGGGTACTCCCCTCTGTCAAACAGGATGCTGTGAACTCTTGCAGCAGTAACAGTACTCTTAGAACACTGAGACAGTTTAGTCAAGAATACTTGGGGATAATCCCAGACAACAATTGACAAGAGCCTTCTCTCAGCAGAATAGCAGACAACTCTTCCCATGCTACGCACTGCTTCTGTTCGGGATCTAAAAGAATCAGGCGTGTTACCTTGAAATGCTATAGAGCTGTTTGATAATGTCTCTGAAATGTTGATAGCCTGGTTTAGCTTTCTGCCTTGTTTTCTTATTTGGCTATTGACTTCTTTATTCTTGCACTCCCGGTAATCCTTCGCAATGGAATGCAGTGCCTTATCCTGCACAGCTGAATCATCTTTGCTATTTGGTAGAGGAAAGGTTGTGGACCATTTTTTAGACAGAAGGAGATCCTGAACTAGGTTGGGCAAGGCCAGACTATCTCCATGTACATAGGTATTGAGCAAATCAAGTATTTTCTCAATGAGTTCAGTCTGCAATTCACTCTGTTTCCTGTACTCATAAGACTGATATGGTCTGTTTGGAAACTCTCCAACCTGTATGCCTTGGCTGGTCGTGGACACATATGAGGTGCTCGGATCTGTTTGTGTTTGACTATCACAAACAGGAACACTTTCTGTCAAAACCTGGCTTTCTAAGATCTGGTTGTTCTCATTTATATTTTCAACTGTTTTCTAAAATGTAGAAAGGAAAAAAAATAACAAGAGGTTAGAAAAAAGGTGGTTATGTAACAAGCTTAAGGCTTAAGCGCTTCTGCACTATAATTCAAGTGCATCTAGTCCTACGCAGAACATTGCAGCTACTTCTAAATAAATTGCAAGTGGATAAAGAGTATTGATGATCCAGGGATGAAGCAGCCTAAAATGAAAAAAAAATGAAAATGTAGTTACCTGAAGCTGGTCGCATTTATTTTCCAGTTGAAAGCGTTCTCTGCAGGAAATACAAATTCGTCTTTTCCGATTGTTGTGTCGACCATCACTATTAACTCCGCATAAACGTGTTTCTTTCTCCGTCGCTATTCTGAGAATGGAAGAGTTGTCCGAGTGTCCCCAAGCAGCATGTTGCGGGCAGCAACAAGAAGGTTTTGGAGGCATATTCCGGCGTGTTCAATAACACTTACAAAATTCCTAACTCGAAAATGCTCACATATAGCCAAAATAAACTATTTACTAAAAGACTTCCAACGGATACCAGTAGCAAAGAAGCCAAATCACAGATCAATAGATACCGAAAATTATACATCCAAGATGGCGGCCTTGAAAAATCGCTCGTGGGCAACGGTTAGCACCAGTTCCCCATATGCCATGGCAATGAAACTCGGCAGAAACAGACAAGAGAAATCTGGGAAATTATTTATAGGTCGATTTTTTGCGCTTTTTGAGTTCTCGGCCAATCAGCGGGCTCTATTTTAATGAGTTAATAATTTAATATTCGACACCTTTTCACATTCCATGCATTTCCCTTGCCTAGTTCTTACGTGGAACATTACTTAACTTATATTCCAACCCCTCTGGGATATTAAACCGATTATGAAACCCTTAGAGGATTAACATACTATTGAAGAGTATCTTTCGATTCAATTAATGATGATGTCATATCATGTGGTAATCATGTTGTGAAGTCCAAGCAGTTGCCATTGTAACTTTCTTCAGGTTTCCAAAAAATCAAACAACCACAATAGACTTAAAAAAAGTACTTCCATTCAACTATAACAATGGCGAGAAGGCCTTATGTTGTAAAAATAACAAACTGATAAAAACAATTTTGTTCATAAAAATGGAAAAATTTCAAATTGAACAAAACAGGCCGGCCAAAATATGGTTGTCATGGCAACATCAAGTTCCAGATTGATACCAGATTGTTTTGTAGATAAATTTCAGACAATGTCAGTAAGTAAGGCACCTTGTAAAGTCAACGTGGGCTATTCCCCACCTCCTCTTAAACAAGTTAAACAGAGATTGCTTACCACAAATACTGATATGACAGTAAATCACCGTCTGCAATGCCAAAGGCATTAGCAAACACACTGCTGACTTTCTTTTGCACCTCTCTTGCATTCCATGCTGTGTTTATGGAAATTTTTCCTACCAAACCCATCTCTGCTAGCTCACTTTGTTTCTCCCCTCGTGGTATCTGGATGGGAATAGACCTTTTTACCGATACGGCGGCCATCTTGAATTCCGAGGAAATTATGGGATGCCCAGGAGGCAGATGAGAAATAATTAAAAAGAATACTGTGGCGTGATAACTTTTAACAATAATTTTTCGATAACCATAGGAACAACTGCCAAATATCGTGACCAAAAGATGTAACGCTTGTAATATTTGTTATGGAATACAATGTATGAGAGAGAAGCAGTAAAAAATTATCCTGAAAGCTGTGTATACGATAAATTTTCCAGCGATTGCCTCCTCGGCAGCCCATAATTTCTCAGTCAAAACAATAGAATTCAAGATGGCCGCCGTATCGGTAAAAAGGTCTATTGTAAGGGAGTGGGGTAGGCAAACAATGTCTTTTGCATATATTTTATTCTTTGCTGCAGGGGTTGATGATCGATGTTGTTTAACAGGGGGCTGCGGAGCCACTGCAGAGCTACGTACTGCTGATGGCAAAGGAAATGTTCGGGTCTGAACCTGAAATATTACAAACTCAGTGTGCTAAGTAATCTTGAAATACAACATCTTTCAACTTGCAGACCTGTAACAGTACATTTCATTAGAAAATTGTGTATCAAGTTCTACAGAGCAATGCAATCTACGCAAGCCAAAAAAGTGAACCAACCAACCAAAAATAAAAAAAAATTATCCACAATTAATATCACAGTACACTGGTTTCTACACATACCTGACTCTGACTGGAGGCAAGTGAAGGAGTAGATGAACTCTGTAGAGTTTAAAAGGAAAGATGACTTTTTTTAAAAGTTCATCTTAACATATTTTGGACGGAGGCTAGGGGTAGTGGAAAATAGAGCTAAAAAAATGCTTTGAAAAGCTTGAGTCTGTGTCACTGCCCAAGGGCCAAAATACATAAGGGACAGACCATTAGAAAAGTGATGGGGGGATGGGGAAAAAGCCATGCAAGGGAAAATGCCAAGAAAAAAATTCATGAAGTGCTTTCCTCACACTACTTGAAATTACAAATATAAAATGATGTGTAAATGAATTTAATAACCAGAAAACTTTGTCATTCAGAGATAAACCATGAAAATGAACAAAATTCACTTGCTTGGTATTAAAACAAGACAAATAGAACCTTCTTTTTGTTCTATAACACAATAAAAGATAAAAGAGTGCGTCAATCTATACATAGTAGTTTAAGTTAGGGTTTAAACTATAACTGTTACCAACATTAACTGATCAACAACATAAAAAGCAGCATGCTACCCGTACTTAAGAAAAATTAACAACTATGAAGTATGGTTTTCGATGTAAGCCAGTATACCTGCAAGATACACTGTGTAGTGAATTACTATTGCAAATGTCATCCAAGGATATTGGAACCGGTGAAAAGAAACACTATGTGACTGAAATATATTAATGGACATTAATTTACTATATGAATTGCCAATTTCCTTACAGGGACTGTAATAAAGTGGTATTTAAAGTAGGAAGTCAAAAATTATAATTGTTAGGTCTCAAAATTCCATCTTATACAAAAGATTGCTGTTGCATCAGGATCAGCCACTAAATTTCCACCTGTTAGCATAAACGTCAAAATTTATAAAACATTTGATATAAACATTCGTGACCAAAACTTGTCATGTAGTAAGGTAAAGATCAATTCAGATTTTTTCTGTTCTGTTTTGTTTTTACCTTTGTTTTTTTAGTGATAAGATAAGAAAATATGGGGTTACCAACCATTTAAGAGAGTGACCTGCAGGTGACCTTAATGCACAAGGTAACAAGCCCTATGCTCCCTTGTATTTCTTTCTTAGCGCGCGCGCTTGATGTATGATGTGGTGTGACGTTGTGACATGAATTACGTGCTCAGTAAGGATGTGCGGAAACAATGGGCGCAAACTTCCTTAACATAAATAAAACTAGGAACAGTGATGACCTTATTTGAGAAAAAGTTAACTCAAAATGCACCATGCACGCCTTTTTTTTACAAAGGTTCATTTATCTTTTAGAATTCCTTTTAATGTAATATAACTTAATTTTCGTGTAACTTGCAATTGTTTTGAATAATTCTTTTAATGTAACTTTTTACGAGTCTTTTACATTTTATCTTTAAACAGGACCTGCATCGATAGCAGTGTTTTCCTTAAAACTGATGCAGCAATCATGCATAATAACTGATTCCTCTAAAATCTTTCCTAATTTTCTGTTTGAACTGAGTAGTACCGTGTTCTTCGAGAGTGCTTATTATTTAGGAAACAAGGAAAACTAGTGAGAGGCTTACATCCGGGAGGGGGGGGCGTTGTAATGGAATGAATTTTTCTGCTTACAAGTAGGTGGTCCATAACCGGGGAGGGGTTATAAGTGGGGGGAGGGATTCTTATAAACAGAGGTTTATGTTATATCGCTAATATGTATGGTTTAAATGCCAGTGTCATACAATACAGGGGAGGATCCAGGAGTTCCTGAAAGGGGGGTTGTCGGATATGGGGCCATGCCCCCCTGGAAAATTATCCGGATTTTACCTTCTACAAGGTAACTTGGCAATCAGTAGCAATTGGTAGAAGTGAAATGACTACGTATTAAACAATTTATCATATTATTTTTATGAAAAGTTAAACAAATAACAATACTATTCAAAGAGGGCGTTTCAATCCCCTCAACCCCTCCCCCTGGATCCGCCTCTGCAATATCTTCTCATCATAACCTATGTAGCTTTAGGGACATGTTCGTGTGCGCTCTCCTTACAATTTTTTTGCGCCCTCCTTACTGAAATTGCGCCCGCCTTACATTGCGCTTGCGCCCTCCTTACAATTTTGCGCTTTCCTTACTTGCGCCATGCTTACCATTGCGCCCTGCTTACATGAATTTTTAGATTAATGTGGATTGGTCTATTTTCCATGTCACGTGGTAGATCTAATGAAAAAAACACTTCTGGTGTTGTTTTTATTTCTTTTTTTAAAATCGTGATGGTTCTGCAGTGTTTTGAAAATTGCGCCCAGTGTCAAGAGGGTTGTGAGACATTGTTTGGATATAAACTTAATTTCCTTACAGTTTGCATGGAAAATATTTACTCTGAAAGGATGTATGTTCTGTTTGTAGAGTGGTGATATGCCATATGTAGAGTTTTGAAGCACCGATGGCCGCCATCTTGGATTTTTTCCAAAGGGGTTGCATGGGCATTTTGGTCAAAATTTTGAAAGTGTCTAAAAGACTTTGTTTGACTTAGTTTATGGCTAAAAGATCTATTTTCGCGATAATCTAAGTCAAGCAAAGTCTTTTAGACACTTTCATAATTTTGACCAAAATGCCCATGCAACCCCTTTGGAAAAAAATCCAAGATGGCGGCCATCGGTGCTTCAAAACTCTAAGTATGGCATATCACCACTACAACAAATATTGTGGCAGAAACTGTTATTTCACAGTTTTTATCATTACTTCTTGCAGTTCATGGTTTCCTGGTCCCCCCCTTGTTTTGATGATGCAACAAGGGTATTATCCTGAGAGTGTGATAGTAGAGATACATGGTCGAATCGTGGGGCACTCCCCAGGGATTGGAACCCCAGCTCATGTTTCATCCCAGACGATTTTGCACCAAGTACCATACCACACTCATTCAGGGGTTATCATTGGGTAACCAACCCAACTCATTGTCGCCAGGCCAAGAAGTAACTGACTCTTTTTTCTTCTCAGGCATTGACTGTTGCCTAAGAAGAGGGTGTATCATTGAATAACCAACTCAACAACGTAAACAACAAAAACCCAACAATATCATGCAAGCAACGTGGAACAAAGCAAGGTAACCCTAAGTCCAAGAACACAACAGAGACAAGCTCTAACCAAACATTGTAACGCAACGTCTAACAACAACAACAACAACTGGTGTTGACCTCTTTTTTCAAGCAAGTCAACGAAAGAACCATGATCAAGTTGCACCTCTCTTCTTGAAAATATTTTTCACTTTTTCATAACAACGATCTTTACCTTCCCTACTCATTATGTGCTTGAGAACATCGTTTTCTTGAAAGATTGCGACAACAATCCTTTTGTGTGGCATGGTTTTGGTCGTTTTGAAGACATTCTCGATTGATTCACAATCATGGGATTGCCATGCTCTTCTTTGAGTAGAGGAGATGGATGCCTCAAATTGGAACTCATCTTGCTCTGTGATATCTGTTGTCTGTCTAACAACATTTGTTCGATGACGGATGTAGTCGTACATCTTTTTTACTTTCTCCTTGTTGATAACAAATTTGTGGAGGAAGAGGTCACTTCTCATTCTATTGCGCACTTCAGCCACCGTTAGTTCTCTCCCACTGTATATGTCGCGTTCATAAACAGTCATTATCACGGACTTTTCCTCGCTTGTTAGGCCTCGGCCAGGAGTTTCAGCAATTTGGCTGCTGTCATCATCTTGCTCTTGCTGCGGAGGCTGATCATAGACCTTCTCATTGACAGGCTCTGTTCTAGAATGTTCCCTATCACTATCACTCTTCTCCAATTCTTCTTCAGTTTTCTTGAGCTCTTCTCTCTTTATGCAAGACTGCATAAGCTCATGTGTCTTGCTTGCCTTTTCTGCGTTGATTGGAATTACGTAATTCCTTGAGGCAGTTTTAGGCTGGTGCTTCATGTGACTGTTAATTGCTTTCTTCTTCTTAGGACTCATCTGCTCAGCCTCAGTAGAGTAAATCTGACGGATGCGAGTAGCACTCACATTGATGTCCTTTCGAATCCCAGCTTTTTTGAAAAGCTCTGGTACTCGTCTCCCAATTGTTCCTTTATGAAATTGTGTGCCATCGTCCTTAACGAACAAAGCATCTTCATCATCATCCACATATGCTGATCTGATGTATTTAACATAGATATCAAGATAGCTGTGAAGACAGTCATCGACCACTAGTTCTGCTGGACCATAGTGGCGGCTGGTTTTGTGCTCATCCACTAAAATGACCCAACGGTTGTTGGCGGTCTTTGTCGCCTGCTTAAAGCGCTTCACCTTTGCATTCTCCAGTGGTCCTGGCCTGGAACCGTTCTCATACAGCGTTTTCACAAGCAGATAGTCGCGAACATTGGTGAAATCATTCCTGGGTGGGATATGATTATCAACTGCTCTGCCCAAGGTCTTTATGCAGTCTCTAACCACATCGCTGTTCTCCAGTGCTCTAAGATCAGCCGGCGTCATCCTCTCGTAGGACATGTCTACCTTTCTGGTTAGGTGTTGTTGCGCTGTCCTTCGGTGCACTGTGCTCCGGTAGTCAGGAAGCCTTTCAATGAGTCCAACGATGGCAATGCGATGTGTATCAGGAAGTAGCGCCTTCTTGTAAAAGAATCCCTTCTTTATAAAAATGGCAAACAGTTCTAGACTTCTCAGGTACGTCTTGATAGTGTTGCCTGTCAGGACTTTGTTCTTAAGTCTAGGTGCGCAAAACACATCCCAGATGTCCATTCCATCGTTCCTTACCAAGCATCTTACATCATCTCCTTTTTCATCAATTGTATCCATCAAATTGTGTACTTGTCGGGTGTGAATCATTGCTTGTTCAAGTGAGTGTCCCCCACCTTCCACATGAAGGAGGTAGCGGTAAAATGCTGAGACAAAGTGCTGGCGAGTTGACTTTCTCTCGTCTGACCTCATGTAGAAATTTTGCCACTTTGAGTCATCTTCTTCTGCAAGGGTTTCTTCATCTGATTCTGCAAACGATGACATCTCATCGAAATCTCCTTCAATGTGCAGGTAGCCACGATCAACCTCTGCCTTGCCATCTTCCTCCGAATCGTCTTCTAACTCAGGTAAAATGTCTGACTCCTCGCTGCTTTCACTGTCCGACTTCTGGAAGTGCACTTTCTTGGCCACTGTTTTCTCTGGCTTCTCTGTTTCCACCTTTTTAATCTTGCTGGGTTTTGTTTTGAGTGGTGGTGGCTTTAGCTTCTTCTTTTTTGGCTGACCAGCTAAGGATTTGGGGGTTGCTGCACGCTTTGTCCCTGGTGACGTGAGCTTGATGAATGTCTGTGCTGCTTTCTTGGCCTCCACCGCGTCAAAGATCTTGTGGTGGCGTTTTATGTGCTGCCCTTTGCGCGTTACAACCATGGTGCAGCTACCAATCCCACATTGGTACGATTGGACGTTGGGGTTGTGTTTTTGTTCCCTTGGCAGTTTTCCATCTGTCTCAGCCACAAGCACAGCAATTTCCTTGTCTGATCGTGTTCCAAGATGCTTCATCTTTATGTGGCGAGCCAAATGGGTGCCAAAATAAGAGCAATCAGGACATTGCCTTCTCTTGTTGTGACTGCGGGCTGCATATGATTCCTTGCAGGAAGTCTGTGGTGGTGATTTGTTCGACTGACTTTCTTCCTGGGCTGTTGGTTTTGCAACTCTTGACTCCTCCTCGTCTAGAACAAGGAGCTCGACCTCTGCCACGTTTTCTCCATCTGCCTCAGCCACAGGCACAACAATTTCCTTGGAGGTAGTCTGTGGTTGTGACTTCACTTCCTCACTTGATTTCCCGGAGACATTGGTAGACACAGCTGAGGGTTTTGGGCCTTCGTCCAACTTACTTCCTTTTTCTTCGTCCGACTCACTTTTTTCCTGGGCTGTTGGTTTTCCAAATCTTGACTCTTCCTCGTCTAGGAAAGCGAGCATGATCTCTGCCACGTCCTCAGCTTGGCCTTTGTTGGTTAATTCGTAACCCTTGGCTTTCGCGATGGCCTTAATATACTTTATAGTGTCGAGGCACTGCATCTCCAGTGTTTGCATTCCCAGTTTTTGGGCCGCTATCGCCTTTGTTACATTTTCAATATACTCCACCTGCAGTGAGGTTTTGTCTAAGTGCACTGTACTCGGTGGAGAGAGGGAGATATCGCGCAACCCCAATGCCTGGATTGCTTCTTCACTGCCTTGCATGGCTCTTCTACACCGGTCTCTCAAAACCTGATTTTGCATCATGGCAAAGTGGAATGACTGTTCTCATCGAAAAATGAAGCCCATTGATCTAAGAACAATGCAATCACTTTTACTATCAAGAGGCCCTTGCTAGGTTAAACATGCCTCAAGTTTCAACTTGAACCGCAAAATCCTCTTAGAGTTAAGTTAAAAAGACTTCAAGACTGCGGAACTTACAGACATTGTAGTGCGGAGTGAAACCAACAACGTCACCCGAGAGACCTTCGCCTATTCTACAATCCCTGTGAATTTCAAAGGCTGGCATAATATCCTCTAAGAGTTACGAGCAGTCAAAGTTGAACCTCGTTTTGGCGAGAAAACCAGGGCCGCAAAGGACACTAGGGTAATTTTGGTGTAAAACTTTAGAACCTAATAACTCCGCGAGGAATGTATCAACTGCAACAAAATTTGGCATGCACATAGCCCATGTCAAGGCCTATCAGAAAATATAATCTGCTGGCCAAATGATTAAAACTTCGCAAAGTTATTAAGGTGTAAAGTTTTGACACAAATGACGTCATAACTAATTAACGAAGGAACCGATTTCAAAAACATCAACACCAAACGGTTCCGTACAACATGAACAAGCATAATATAACATCAAAACATCAATAAAAGGTCCTCAAGTTCTAATAACGAGGTCCTATAATAGCATAATGGTCAAGTTTGCACCCTTAAACTTTGACCGGAGCCTGCGCAGAAGCAACCTTGTTGTACGAGAAAAAAATGTCCAAGGCAGATGCCCGAGCACCTTAGACAACTCTTTCGAAAGTTGGATTGCCTCTGCTCAGTGTTTTAAGGGTGCCAAATAGCAAAAAAGATGGAGCTCAAAAAGCGTGTACTCACCACTTAGAAGGCTTGACTGTAATGGCGGATTGTAGGTCCACAAGGCGTATTTAGACAATATTTAAAAAACTTTGTCAAAGTGTAGAAAAGTTATTATTTAACAAAACGTCTTGGAAATCACACAGATGAAAGTCCAATTGTTGATCTTTATTCTGCCCAACTTTCACTAACACTGACCTTGATGACAGCTGTCAATCATGTTTTAAAGGCCCAAAAGGCGTGTGTACACTGTACCTTACCAACTTTAAAAAGCTGTAAAAAACTCAATTTTGGATGAAAGAACTCCAAATTTACACACATAGTAGTTGAATAGTTGGTCTCTGTTTTGATTGGTTAAACAATAATTTTAAGTTTGATGGGCAGCTGTCAATCAAGCGCAATTTTGTGAAAGTGATAAATTTTTTATGAAGTGACCAATTTAAAAAAAAATTGGTCCTGTATCTTAAAAGAGCATGCTCGTTCGGTTTTTTGGCTCCAAATTGCAAAATATTGCTATCTTCTTAGGGTTACTTGAAAAAAGTGGACATTCTTTGACTTGTAAACGTCGTTTGACCCTGTTCACCGGAACTGGGCCTTTGATGTGAAAGGTGGCATTACCACACGTAATGTAAAGTTGTTTTGAGTTAAAAACATTGAAATCTGAATTTTTTATGAATTTTTTTAGAATTTGGCAAAATTGACCAAAAATGCGCTCTGCTTACATTTACAAAACTAAAAAAATTCACCAAAAATTCAGGTTTAGCTCTAAAGCTATAAAATTCATAACGATGATAAAACAGACAATGTAGTTTATATATATGCAATAGAAATGTCATTAAATGTAGGTAAAAGGGCGATATTTACTTTTGTGCACTAACCCTAAAATTGCGCTCTCCTTACCGTAAACCTCGATGCAAACCGGAGTCTTTTCAGACTTTAGTTCTCAGTCCCATTTCAACCAAATGAGCTCAAATTTGCACAGAACATGCCTAAGGCATTGGACTATATGTCCATAAAATATCTTTACGTTGCCCTCAAACAAAACCTTTTTATGTCAAAAAAGTTGAAAATTTGACAAAGTGAAAAATTTTCAGGTCTTGATTCTGTTCCCTCATATCGTTGGTAGGTCATTTTTTTCGAATCAACTTAACTTTTTCTAAAAAAACCAGGGCAAGCGTGTGAAAGTAGTATACGCCCCAGGGCATCTATATTGGCAGTTTTGAATGAAATGTGAGCTTTCCACAAGAGTTAAGTAGGAAAAATTATTAACAATTGCGCCCTTCTTACAATTTCAGAAATAAAACATGCAATATCTCAGGACCTCTTGAGGCATTAAAGAAGTCCTTTGGACACAACGTGCCCTAGGTTGCCAGCTATCATATATCAAAAGGACAAGATGAACCGGTATGTTCTAAAGAAGTTAGGGGGCTTGGAAGAATTTTCACAAGTGGGTGTAAGGAGGGCGCAATGATCTGAACATGGTTATTTTTACCATCAAGAAACTCTTTAGCTTTTGCCTAATGCTTGCTGTTATTGTTCAAAACGTTTTATTTTCTATAAAAAGTAAACGTTAAAGTACCGGTAAAAATACAAGTTACTTCAGAAAATTTTTTACCTAACTCTATATTTCACCTACTTCAATTAAATTGTTGAAATATGTATCAATTAATTCTAAAGGGTTAAAAAAACAATCGCCATTGAGTGGTCTGTTATGTTGGTCCATACTCAGCGGTTACTCCACCGAGTATGTAGAGAACTAGAAAGAGCAAATGGCACTGGCTCTAGTCCGAGAATGAGAGTAATGTCCAGGATTGAACGCAGCTACGAAAACTGCGAAATTTACAATAATTTGCAATGCCATTGACTAAGTGAACGATATTTATTCAATGGGTGTAGGAAAGGGCTCTTTGAAAGTTACGAAAATTGCGAATATTACAAAATTTACGAAAACTGCGATTACTACGATAAATTGTAAGTCTGTCTGACAAATCAACAAAATTTAGTTAGTGGGTTGCACGGAAGGCCCTGCAAAACTTACGAGAATTGTGAAAATTGCGAAAGTTACGAAAACTGCGAAATTTACAATAATTGGCAAGACCTGTGACGAAATCCACGAAATGTATTGCAAGGGTTTCAGGGAAGGCCCAGAGAAGCTACGAGAAATGTGAAAACAGCGAAATTTACGAGAACTGCGAAATTTACAATAATATGTACTAGCACTTAGAGAATCAACAAAGTTTATTGCAAGGGGTTTCAGGGAAGGCTCAGAGAAAGCTACGAGAATTGCAAAAACAACAAAATTTACGATAATATGTAATACCACTTACAAAATCAACAAAATTATTCAAGGGGTTGTAGGGAAGGCCCATCAAAATTTACGAAAACTGCGAAATTTACGATAATTTGTAAGACCTGTGACAAAATCCACGAAATTTATTGCAATGGGTTTCAGGGAAGGCCCAGAGAAAGCAACGAGAATTGCGAAAACAGCGAAATTTACGAGAACTGCAAAATTTACAATAATATGTACTAGCACTTAGAGAATCAACAAAATTTGTTCAAAGGGTTGCAGGGAAGGCCCTTCGAAATTTACGAGAATTGCAAAAATTACGAAATTATTTGTAAACTGCAAAATTTACGATAATTTGCAAGACCTGTGACAAAATCCACGAAATTTATTGCAAGGGGTTTCAGGGAAGGCCCAGAGAAAGCTACGAGAATTGCGAAAACAGCGAAATTTACGAGAACTGCAAAATTTACAATAATATGTACTAGCACTTAGAGAATCAACAAAATTTGTTCAAAGGGTTGCAGGGAAGGCCCTTCGAAATTTACGAGAATTGCAAAAATTACGAAATTATTTGTAAACTGCAAAATTTACGATAATTTGCAAGACAAAGACCTGACAAGACAAAGACAAAGACAAAGACCTGTGACAAAATCCACGAAATTTATTCCAAGGGTTTCAGGGAAGGCCCAGAGAAAGCTACGAGAATTGCGAAAACAGCGAAATTTACGAAAACTGCGAAATTTACGATAATATGTAATACCACTTACAAAATCAACAAAATTATTCAAGGGGTTGTAGGAAAGGCCCATCAAAATGTACCTGGGTTACAAAAATTGCAAAATTTACGAAAGCTGCGAAATTTACTATAATTTGCAAGACCTGTGACGAAATCCACGAAATTTATTCCAAGGGTTTCAGGGAAGGCCCAGAGAAAGCTTCGAGAATTGCGAAAACAGCGAAATTTACGATAATATGTAATACCACTTACAAAATCAACAAAATTATTCAAGGGGTTGTAGCAAAGGCCCATCAAAATTTACGAGGGTTGCAAAAACTGCAAAATTTACGATAATTTGTAAGACCTGTGACAAAATCAATGAAATTTATTGCCAGGGTTTCAGGGAAGCCGAGAGAAAGCTACGAGAATTGCGAAAACTGCAAAATTTACGAATTCCCCGAATTTTACGATAAAATGTAACACCACTTAGGGAATCAATTCATGATAATTGATGAAAATTCCCTAGCCTATCAATGAATTCTAGGAAATTATTCAAAGGGTCAAATGAATGTCATAGGTGAAAATTACCAGAACTGCAATATTTAGGTAAATTTGGAAATGTATGCATTTTTCTAAAGTATCTTTTGACAGCCCTTAAAAAGTAAATGTAATTTTATACCAGAACATTAATAAGAAATGCCTTGCACCCTCACTTCACATGAAACTAGAATTTTTATTCAATTTACTCAGTTCATCTTTTGTTTGGTCAATGAAATTAAAGGTATGAACATTAATTTCATGACATTGGGTAAAACATTATTACTGAGCACGACAGTGGAATGTCCTTTAATAGGGATACGGTTGTTCGAATAACTATTTTGTATGTGGAAATAAATTGGGCATTTTGATGCCTTTCTGCATGTGCTACAACGCGCAACAAAGGTTATTCCACGTTTGCTCTCTGCGAATTTCAAAAGTAGTTTCAACATTAAACTCACAGTTCCAGGCATACAAAGTAGTCCCTTAATATAGAATTCTCTGAAATGAAGTGTCTGTAGTCTTTAAAGACGGTTGTCAATAAAGAAAGCAGCAGGTCAATCAAGGTCCGTGAGGTGTCAGATATTCGAGTAGGTTCTTTTATCAGCTGTGTGAAGTCAAAAGCGCGCGAGAAGTTGAGAAGTAGTTGTTTGTCTTTCAGGCATCATGTTTGCGTTCAGATCTCCTGAAATGACCACATCCGATTTTTCAAGATCAACAGCAGGCATACTATCTCGCAGAGACGAAATAAAAGTGCGGAGATCGGCATCTGGTGCTCTATAAGCGCAACATAATAACGTTGGCTTACATTTATCTCAAATTAACTCAATCCATAAACATTCCTGACCACCAGTATTGATATCATTCCGCAAACGAAACGCCAAATCTTTTCTAACATACATAGCAACTCCGCCATATCCCTCTTTATTGCCAGTGCGATCTAACCTTAAGCACACAAATCCAGGGAGTTTTATTTCAGCATCACTTGTTGAGGAATCAAGCGAAGTCTCGGACAAAGTTAGCACGTCAAAAGTTTTGTTGTTAATTCCCTCAAGACGCAGAGAGTCGGTTTTGCTCAAGGTTACTGCTATGGGCCATTCCAGGTTAGCCTGTTTACGGTTAGCTATTGGTAATGGAAATGGGAATACAATATTAAAAAGAGCTAGTAAACAGGAATGACATTGAAAATGAAGGCAACGATGTAGAAATGAACCGATTAGGCGATTACTTACAAGCAATGTGCTGGTTTTAGCACAAACACTTCATAGGTATCCAGACTTACAGAGTCATTATGCACAAAAGGAAGGAAAATGAAGATAACACGAAGAAATCCTATGCTACTATGCATAATCTGCAACATGGCATTCGAGGAGTTCACGCCGCTGACCTCCTCATATCAACAGGCATTCCGTTATGTTAGCGTCATGAAATGTTCTTACAACGTTAGGGGATAACAATTTCCAATTTTCTTCGCTTTCGTAACCTCCTACAAAGGTTGCTTTGATATAAGGGTATTATAGGACGATTTTAGTGTAGCGGCGTGGTTGTAGAATGGTGAAAAAAAATTCCTGTCTGGGAAGTCTACAGTCTGCAGTCTGCAAGTGTCGCACACCGAACCATTACTGTGTTATCCATTTTTGTGTTTCAATAATCTTATATTGCTCGTCACTTTTCCTGAAGTAATACTACCCTTCTCATATTTGTCCACCACAATGGATGAAAGAACAAGGTGTATTCGTGGCTGCGCCTCATGAGTCCACAACATTTTGACCACTGTGATGACGCGTATCGTTGTCGATAAGAGTACATACCACGCTAAACCACATTCGATTTGTTAAATAGACACGCACGCTGAGAAGGAAGGTGGAATAGATACTCGGGCAACAAGAAACGCTTTTCTCGTGTAATGTTTTGCTTGCGATGCGTTATGTTAATTTCATATCACTCTGCTCGCTTTCTCCGTAACCCGTTTTGAATAAGATACTCGGTCAAAACAAACGCCTTAAACCAGGGGAACATGCAGCTTGTTATCTTGTTTTGTGTGTAACATGTATGCGATAATGGCATATTTTCATCCCACTTTATCGTTCCAGAGGGTACATTAACATGCTTGTCGTCTTTGGCGGCCTTTTTGTGTTATGTTAATTAACTGCAAAAAATCGCAAATTTTGTAAAATCCGCAGGTCGGCACTAGAGGGTGGAATTTGCATTACAAAGAAGTGCAAAAAATCGCAAATTTCACAGTGACTCATTGAAAAATCGTGAAGTTAGCGAAAAATCGTAAATTTTGTAATTTTTGTAAAATCCGCAAGCCGGCTCTTGCTCGTCTATCTATTAGCATAAAATTGTAAATTTCGGCACAACGTACCGAAAAATCGTTGAGGCAGCGGATTTTTCATATATCTTGTAGAGTTAAACGAATACTCGCAAAATTTGTTACTTTTGAAGCTAAAACGAAAAATCGTAAAATTTGCAAAATTTGTAACTGCGTTCAATCCTGGACATAGTGGAGAATGATGCATTGGATGGCGACAAAACGCTGCCAATGCGTTTTGCATTCAGATATTTGTTAACTGACGTTCCCTACTGGACGTTTAAGCTAGCAAGATATTGATCGAGTATCGACCGAGACTTGACCAACAGTCGACCAATATAAAACCGATAGTTGACTGACATACCACTGACAGTATCGCGGTCGATATGTCGACCGACACCATGAGTATCATTGAGTGGACTATCGGTCGATACACCCATCGACACGACCGATATAGCGACCTATACTGGGTCGAGTATCGACTGATACTCGGTCGAGTATTGACCGATGTATCGACCAATATCGGTCGAGGCCCCCCATAAGATACATGATCCAATATTTCTTCAACTTGCGTTTGCTAACTTTATTATTGCCTTTTGCTGTCCGACTAGTTGGGTGATACTAAACAATTAGACCCTTCGCCCTCAAGGGCCACAGGTCAATAGCCCATTCGTACATGCATACATACATACACAAATACATACATACATACCAATGCTCCTTTGTGAGGACCATGTATGTATGCCTGCATTCTGGAGACACCCATTTCCTTGTCAGGTAGGAAAATAAGGATATGTGCATTTCAAAGTACTCCTCACGAACGTTTATCCGGACATATGACATCTTTAAAAATTTCAATCCTTCCCTGTGGGGACAAATACCCATTGTGCTGATGGGGACATTTTCAAATCTCAGTTTTAACATCAACATTGTGTGGACCCATATATATTCTTATTTTAAAAGATGAGACTGAACACCAGCAAGGTTTGGGCCTTTCATCTACCCTCGCAGACAGGATATTTTGGGCCATGATTTTTCAAACATATTGAAGACTACATGTACTCTGTGGGGACAATCACACTGTTTCAGCAAGTGTCCATATTAAGCGGGTGTCTGTAAAGCGGGGTTTTCCTGTAGAGGAGACACAATAACTTTGCATAAAAATAACTTTTATATGGCGCGTTTCAAAATTAATACAATCAGTTAATTATTCCTACACTGACAGTTCAAAAACTCAAATCTATTTTTATTGCTTGAGAAAATGATATTCCTTAAGTAATCCTTAACAATTGACTAAGATAAACATTCTGTTACTTTGTACTGTGCAACATTTAACATCCAGTTTTTTTCTTGCAAAGTATTTGCATGAGAATTGATATCACTTATGCAATCCTTAACAATTGACCACTGTCTATTAGCCAACCGTTCTTAAATGCACTGTACACACTCAGTTTTTCCTTCCCTAACAATTTTTTTCTTGCAATGTTTTTGCTCGAGAAACAATATTCCTTGCGCAATCATTTAAGCTTATGTGTTCCAAAAGTGCAAGAAAGAGAAATATTGCAATCCAATCTTTTTCGGAAATTGTAATGGTTAATTTATTTGGTAACAGGACTTTGTGTCGTCCAATTCAGGCTGTAATCATACTCGTGATCAACAAATCGGACTCCCGCTTTGCGGTCATCCGATTTTGTTATCACTCGTATGATTACAGCTCGAATTGGACTCCACTCAGTCCTATTACCATTATAAATTATGTTAATAATGAGATCTAGTTGTAATAATTTCTGCTTTCCACTTTAAAGACATAACCAGAAAATTAACTTGAACTTTAGGTTTCTGTTTGACCATTTTGACCATTCTGTTTTGACATTGATGCTCCACTTGACTTGGTAGACTTGGTTGACTGTTGGTGCTAAAAGGGTAGAAAACAATGAAAAGAGGTAACAACATTAGATCTCTTTAACTGCAAGACAGTTGATGCCAATGAAACATATCTGAAACAGAGTCATTTAACACTATACACCCAGTTATACCATGATTTTTATTTCAACTAAAACAAAATGAAGGTTAACTTGATGAGCTTGTGGTTTAATTATCCTCCATGCTCTAAATAATAATATCACCTCCACTTTCTGATTCTTACAACTGTATTGTTTTTGTCTCTCAGATATACATTAAATGCAACTGTAATTGGTTTTGTAACAAATGAACCACTGTTGATATTGTTGTTATGTCTACACTGAGTAAAAAGGGCAAAAACAATAAATTTAACAACAACGGAGAAACAATTCCCAACTCACCTGTGCATTTTGCTGCCGATATAAACTACGTTGTACAGCAGCACTGGCATCACATTCTCCTGATCCAGGAATAGAATAGAAAGACAGAACAAAATAAACTCATAGACCAATCAGAAGTCCTTCGAAGTGTGAAGTGCAAATTATTCATCAAAGAAAATAAAAGTACATGTAAAGTGACAAACATAGCAGAGTGAGCACTGGACAAGTGTTGTCACCTCCAGCAACAGAGTTTTGTCTTTCCATAGGTTGGAATGACAGCAGCAAAATACTGAGCAAGAAATAACTTTTTCAATTGAAAGGTTCAATGCAACAAGGGCCTTAACTAGATTGTGAATTTATGAGTTTTTCATTTTTTTCTAAGATTTGTGATACAGTAGCCACATATTTTCTAAGCCTTTTACTTGTCACAGCATCAGGTTTTTCGAACTTCAACTCATCACTTGTAACGACCTTTCTCATACACTCCCATGGTCTTAAATGACCCAAAGAACCATTTGTAGTTGTTGCAAATAAGTAGGGTTTTCTGGATTGATGCCAACCTCACTTTGCGTTTCCACTAACACATCCATTGCTTGTTTAACCTCCTCTGTTAAAAGAAGTGGCACCTTCTGGCCCCTCTTCCCCTTAATTTCAACCATATCAAGCCTAGAAAGAAAAATCAAGTAAATGAATGAAAATTACCAAAGGAGTGCAAGGTGTTTCATATGCAATTTGAGGCCATAATAATAAATAACATGAACTCTTTGTAGCTCAAAGAAATTGTCAATGTTTTTCTCCTCCTTTCCTCCTTCTTACATGTACTTGTGTATAAACACTCTCCACCCCCTGGGAAATAGACAGGCTAAGGAGAATAGTGAATAGGGAAAATAGAAACTTAAAGGGCATATGTGAAATACTGTACACACATTAATTTTAATGAATTCTTCAAGATTCAGTGAAGCAACTTCATGGACAGTGGTAACTTATTTTTTTTTAATTATTGCTACATGCAGATAACAAAGAGAATGGAGATGAATAGAAAGATGGAGAACAGCACTCTAACAAAACAGTCATAATCTAAATAGAATATATTACATGGGCACGCAGAGATGCAAAATGTTGCTTCAAGTGTTGACCTATATATCAAGAGTGAGCGCATTCTATTTTATATATAAACACCAATTGAATACCAAATTTGCTGCCTTTCCCTGCCAAAAGTTAGATTTCGTGTAAAGCATTAGCAACAATCTGGACAATGCTATCTTCACACTGTGAAGATACAATAATTTTATTTATACAGTGTATCTTCACATGTGAAGACATCATCATGTGTGGAAGCTTGCCCAGTACTTCACTGGTGTTTATATAATAGTCAATAAAGAAATAATCATACTTTTTTAAGTAAGTGCTGTTCAATGCCATTGAGAGATGCTGCAACATCTTGATTTGTGTTTTTCCTCCAGTCAGGACGATTGATGTAAGTCTCCAGATAAAGTTTAGCTGTTTCTCCTCCTCTCCATTTGTTGAATAGTATCAATCTGTTGAGGTATCAGCCAACCCAAAGGGGTCGTCTGCGCGCGGATCGTTCTAGCGCTCTTTGTTTGAACACAAACCCCTACAAACCGTATATATTTTGAAAGCTGAATAATCGTGCGTACAGCTAATTCCCTTTAAAAAGTAAAAAACTTGAATGCGCTTAAAAAATGAAGAGGTTTTTGCAAAACTAACTGTTTTCATTCATTAATTTCCACGCCCACCAAAAATAAACGGAAGAAAACGATTAATGCGGCTTTCATTTCTTCACAAGTTTGCCTAAAAAACCGTGTCTCAGATTTCTGAAATGTGCTTTCGTTTTTTTTTTACAAGCAAATATGTTTGGGGATGAGAAATTGTTGTCACCCCCCGTGGAAAATAGGCTATAACTTTGGAATGAAAAGAAAAATCAAAATTCGCAGACACGGTTTTGTAGGTTAGCTATCTGACAACAATTTGGCCAAATTTCAGCCAAATTGGTCCAGGGGCTGCCGACTTGGAGTTCAAAATGCATGCACCACTCACCCAAATTTTCATTTCGAGAAACAAGGAAAAATAGAATTTCGACCGTAATGAGATTAGCGGCACCTAGGCGTCAGGCTAATTAAGTGTTGATCGATTAAAGAAGGTATCAGTTTTCTTGAACAATGATAGTTTGACAGGTAACAAGAAACAGACAAATTTTCGCGGCGGTGGGAAACCAGAGAAACTGTCTCATTGAGAAAAAGCCGCTTCCAAGCCCGGCGGGCCAACAAATTATTCCTTGCTCGCTCGTATCCGGTTCATGACTTGTGATTTCTTCTAACCATTCGTCTTGGTTGTAGAACGAACCTTTGTCGCTTGAAGCAAGTTCTGTTGCCACTTCAGAGTTAAAAGCTTTCTTCCTTTTCTTTGCTCTTGGCTTCGACGAAGAAAAGGGACACGATCTTTTTTCTTTTTCAAAGACATTCATACAAGACGAGACTTTGAGAACTTCCAAGATGGCGAATCGCGTGTGTTTTGTGAAACACAAACATGCATCATGTGCTTAGCTGTCACGTAGTCTCTCCTTATTTGACAACGCGATGACAAGAGCTGTCGGCGGCTAATTAGAGCAATTAAGATGGCAAAATTGTTTTCCCTTGATAACTTCGCGTACGAATAACATTTTTTGGTGTTTTTTTTTAAACAAAAGCTATTCCTAAGATCTATCGAATGATATAAAAATCCAAAATTATGCAAAACAGTCAGTTTTGGGTTGGCTGATACCTTAAGCACAAATTCACTCAGGTCTCGCCAGCTTTGTAGAAGGTTTGTTTGTGCCTTGCAGTTGCTTAGTGAGTACAATAATCTTTGATGTGATGAACTCCTTTAACTTCTGAAGGTCACTGGTGACAGGTAGAACATCAGGCTGATTATGTTTCCTGTCATTCAGAGTTGTTACAGAGTGATGACTAACACGGTAATTCCACTCTGCTTCCATTAGTTTCTCAAAGTGTTCAACATCTTCCAATACACCTTTGTCTTTCTCCCAGAGTGCTTTCCCAAGAGCAACAGCAACACATTTCTTCAATGAGTGACCAATGTGCAAAGCCAAGGAGGGTGTTCCAACTTCCTTTTCACCTCTCTTTACCTCAAACTTAGAAATCTACATGACACACTTCACAATAGCATCAAACTTTCTGGGACAAAGAAACTGCGACAGGTTGGCACTATCATTGTTTTCTGTCTCCCTAAGTGATATGAGTAGACGAGCAAGGTGTCGCATCTTTTGTGAAATGTCGTGAGATCTCTTTGTGCCAACCTTTTCTACCATCATGGTTCCAAGAGCAGAAATAACTGAATCATTCCAAGCTACAAGAGTTATATCATCTGATCTCATGGAGGCCACAATATCTTGGAACAGTGAGCTCTTACCAGGGCATATTGATGGCAAGATGAGCAATTTACTCCTAGTCTGAAGCCTTTGATACTTCATGTCATCACCTTCATCATCATCCACATGACTACCGGTACTTCTGAAGTTGCAGACTTTAACATGCCTTCAAAGGTCTTTTCTTTTCAAAAAGCCCAGACAGTCAGGGCAATGCAGAAAGTCATCCTGAGAACATTCCTCTTCCACTCCTGGTCTTCGCATAACAATAAGCTGTCCACTTTTCGACTCCAACACATGTGAGTTGTGATGTAAATTGCCTTAGAGACGTAACTTTTCAAGAGCTTTCTTTTTCATTCTTTTGAGCTGTGTGGATGTGCAAATGCTTTGGCTACCTCTGATTCATCACTGTGTTGATGTTCCAAATGGCGAGAAATTTTTGCATATAGCTTCTCACAGAAAAAGCATAGACTCTAGCAGTGCCCTCCTTCTTCTTTACACAGGTTATTACCACTGCAAAACAACCAAGTGACACATTTAACATCAACAGAAATCAATAACAGAGCTCAAATTCATGGCCTATTCAGTGTCCAAGGCGATAACAGATTAAAGTTCCTAAAGCTGCTTTCTTTTTGTTGCAAATAAAGTGTGTGTGTGTCTGTGTGTTGTCTGTGTGTAATGTGTCTGTGTGTGTGGGGTGGGGGGTAATTTGCATTAAGTTGTTTAGTACCTTAAGTATCAACTTCAATTCACAATATCAATGTTGTGGTTCAATTTTGTCCCTGGTTCAAATTTTATTTTCTTTGTTTCAAATTCATTATCATTAGGCTACCCAAAACAAAAGAAAGTAAAATTTTAACCAAGGATAAAATTAAACCAGAACATCAACAATGTAATTCAAAGAAAGCCTCCTGACATTAATTACGCTTGAAATACGTGGTCAATGAGAATCAAACTAAGTTTAAATAATTTTACAATAATTTGAATTTCATTTTGAGCTGACTTCAGGCAGGTTCATTGTGGTATCTTTGTTTCCTGACTTGATTTTTTTCCTTTGACTAGCCTTAACCTTCATCTGCTACCTTTTGATCTTGCACCTCATCACTTCCAGTCTTTGATTCCAACATTAAGGATTTTGTTCTGTGCTTTGTCTCTGTTGATGCAGGTACATGTACTTCCAAACACTTATTCTGGCTAGTTCTGTTATGGAGTTCTTTCAAATCTAAAAGAGTTTGAAATTGGTATATTTCAAGTAAAATACATGTAACTTATTACTTCTCTCTTTCCCTCTTACTCGTGTATTTTTTCCCTCCTTATTTTAATACTGATGTTTGCAATTGACCAAATGACTTCTAACTCCATGTATCTATATAACACCAAGAATGTATACTGTACATGTGACCATTTACCCAGAATGCCATGCAGATGTTGTGTAACAGTAGAATGTAAAACCACATCTTAGTCAACATAGCCTTCGCTGATGACTGGTTTAATAAAACCTATGGGCTTAACCTCCAAACAGATCAGCTTGCTAAGTTGTTAGAAATTGCCACAACCAATCAACTGATTCAGTTTGACGGTCGGTTGTATGAGCAAACGGATGGAGTAGCTATGGGCTCCTCCCTTGGCCCCCTAATGGCAAATGTCTTCATGTGCCACCTCGAAGAGAAACTCGCGCGATGGCTTGATGCCTCATTTGTATAGAAGATACGTGGATGATACTCTGCAAGAATGTCAAATACTGATGCTGCCACTATGTTTCTTGCTACCCTGAATGGCCTACATCCCGGTTTATCGTTCACGATGGAGCTTCCTGTTGATGATAGGATTCCTTTCATCGGCAAGAATGGAACAAAACTTGAAACTCAAGTCTATCGTAAACCAACCAATACTGGCTTGCTATTACATTTCCACAGTCATACTGACAAACGCTATAAAGACTCTTTGTTAAAGACAATGCTACATCGCGCTTATGCGCAATCTTCCACAACAGAGGCTTTTAGTGAAGAATGCGCCAAATTGCATTCCATTTTTAGCCGTCTTGATTACCCTTGTAGTCTGATAGAACCTGTTATTTCAAATTTTGTTTCTTGAAAACCTTCTGTAGGCACAGCGGAGAGAAATGTTGACGAGAGTAACATAGTCAGAATTAATCTACCATTCAAAGATCAGGTTTCTGCTAATTCTGTTCGAAGACAGTTGTGTGATCTCAGTAATAAGATTGGCCTTGCTTTGTAGCCAGTTTTTGTAAGCAAGAAATTAGAACAAGACCTTAAACCTAGAGAAGCCAAGCCATCAATTGTTAATCAGCGATGCGTTGTTTATCATATTGTATGTGATCTGTGCAATGCAGATTATGTCGGCTATAGAGCCCGACACCTTTTTCAATGAGTCGCTGAACACAAAAATTCGGCAATTGGCAAGCATTTTCATGAAGCGCATGGTTTGAGGGATCTTTTGAACGAGAGTCATTTTAAGATTCTGAGAAAGTGTCAAGGTAAACTTGATTGTTTAGTGTTTGAAATACTTTATACTAAGAAATTCAAACCTAATCTGAACATGCAAACTGACTCCATACGTGCTAAACTTTCTGTTTAACTTGGAAATTATTTTTTCTTATTGTTCGTTTCTAGTATTTATAGAACTTATTTTTATATATTCTTGACTTGATAATGACGTTATGTTAAGGTTGAAACGTCGTTGATTTTAGCTTTCTATAGCTTTTTATCATTTTTTAACTTTTATAAATCTTACAATGTTATTAAGCAACGTTTTGTCATCAAATGTTATTCTAAGTCACTTCTTCTAAATCTAGTTTTAGAGAACCAAACTAAAGTTCCCGATTCCCTCTCAGAAACTTGCGCGCAGGGAATCATGGTAGTTGTATTCATCACGCACACAACATCTCCGAGATTTGGCGCGTAAAGATGAATACAACCGCCATGATTCCCTTCGCGCTAGTCTCATAGAGGGAATCAGATGTTGTTAATCTAAAAAATGTATCTCCTGCATTATCAAATGAGCCCACAGATAAATAAATTCAGAAGGGCCGAAAGATTGGGAGAAGTAGTAGGCCAACTCGGTAAAATGACATAATTATTACTGTAAACATAAAATTGAGCACTGTATTTCCTCGAATGAAAGTCGTTTGTCGATTCATCATCCACACCCTTAAAAAAATTGCCATTTTGGTGAAAGTCCTTGCACCAAAACATGCTATAGCAGGAAATGGGATGGGTCTCCAATACGTATGGTTTTCCATTGAGGCAGCCAATCACAAAGATGTAGGGCTGACAGGTGTAAATTGCTGTAAAGTTTACCTGTCCAAGTTGCTTCATACTTGAAAGGAGACCATGACTCCCAGTCGGGGAGAAAACGCCATCTCTGCCAACCAGTTCCTTGTTAAACTGGTACGGTGTGACCAGACATTTTGCTTGGTTCATGATGTTATATGCAGAGAGCACATCATATGTTTGGTCCTTATGGCGAAAATCATTTATTTCTTGCGGAAAAAACAAAATTATTTCTTCTGCAACCTCTGCAATCGACTTGAAACCATTAGAAGGAATCTTTTGGTGAAAAACATTGATAATTTTGTTGCAGATTTTCATTGCTAGAAAGGCACACACATTGGTCCCACCGTTCAGCACATCTACCAACCCAGGTGCTTGCTTTCTGTTCGCGCATTCAACAGCAATTTGTGCATCGCTCTTCTCCAGAGCACTGTTCTGACTAAACTTAAGGTTCAAGCAGCAGTCACAATGATCTGGCATCTTCAAAATGGCGTCTAACTCCTCCAGTGTTGGTCTTGCATGTGTGGGAAAAGTCATTGCAGCAAGGTGTAACTTCAACCTCCCCCAGACAGTTGCTCATTGTTTCTGGTATTTGGAGTCCATTACTGGTTTTGCTTCCTTTCTGTGTAATTCGGACACGAACATCTTGATGTCATCAATTCTCTGTGTTACTTTAGCCTTTTGCACCTCGGCCAGGTAGGGATATCACTGACTGGGGTTTAGAAGGTTAAAGAATACCATGCCCAGTGCCCATACATCAGCGCGCATCAGATCTGCCTTAGATAATGGGCCAGATGTTCTTTCAGGCAGTAAGATCTCTGGAGACATGTAAGCAACCGTTCCCCTGTCAACTTTTGATGTACGCGACGATAACATGGATCTGATAATATGGTCCTGAACGTTCTGCGAACGACTGGATCTGGATGGGAAAGTTTGGCTTACTGTAACAGGTACAAATCTCCTTTTAAATGAAGAACCCGTGTGCTGCTATATCTGCAATGGTTCTAACCATTCATAATGAAGGTCATTTTCTCAGGTACAGGCTCAGGTACCTGAAAAAGACATATGCATTGGGAGAGACATAGTGACAGGCTTATGTTTATTTTTTGCAGCCGGCCACTTTGCCAAGGCAGAACAAATGCATGTGGCAAGACTATCACTACTTTTTTTGGCTTGTTTAAAAGGCTATTATTATTGTTATTATTATTATTATCATTATTATTGCTAGTAATAGTTCAAGCTAAAGCTGCCCGGCTTTTTTATAGTTTCTAATGTAGAATGTTTTCTAAAGTGAAACTCTGTACAGGAATAATAGCAAGTTGATCGATGACCGATCATATTTCAAATTTCCATGGCTTTGCTCTGTAGAGTATCAACCGCATGTCAAGTCTTTTTATTAAACATTCTCGTATTTTGAAGAGCCAGCGAGTCCACAGTGGAATCCCGATTTCCCGAACCCTCATCTTTTCGAACCTCCCGATAACTTGAACCAAAAGTTGTTTCCCCTCCTCAGTCGAACAATGCAATTTTAGCCCCGATTTCTCAATCTCACCGAATTTTCGAACCAATTTTCGTTGAGCGAACGTATTTCAAATTTCCACGGCTTTTCTTTTCATTGTCAAAGTCTAACAACCGAGTCCGTTAAACCGATCAATTGGTGACCGATTGTATTTGAAAAACCCTAAACCCTGAAGAGCCATCGAGTCTAAATATATTTGTTTAATTACACGCGTAGAAGTCTAAACATATTTGTTCAATTATGCGCGTTGAAGTTTTGTTCATTGCAGAATTAATCATTAAATATGCCCCAGTCCCCCTCATATTTTGTAAGTTTCATTATTGATAGTTTATTGCTGGTCATTTTCTTTTGCAAACTTGGAGGCTTCTAAAGGAGCCGTGTTTTGGTTGTGGGTTTATTGTCTTCTTCAGTTTTCACGAGTCGGGCCGTTGAGATGAGAGCATGTTTTCAGCAGCTGAGCGGCTGTCTTCTCTTTACTCTCATACTTCTCCCAGCTCTCGAATAGCCTCGCCTGCAGGTTTTGGTACTGCTTGCGCTGGAGCTGCTTCAATTTGTTATCTGACACAAGCCTGATGGTGACGGCTGTAAGTCTTGCCTCTCTGTCCAGGAGCTTGATCAATGAGTACAAAGATAAACCACACTGCCCACTTGCACGACAATTCAGAGCATTACGCTCAGAGGATTTAGAAAAAGTTTTAAAAGAGCTCATAATCTAATTGTTATATAATTAGCAAATAAAGAAGCTATGTTTTATACTCTGATGAAACATGGGTTATCGACCAATCAGAACTCACGCAGGGTCCTATCTATATTATAATAATTTATATTTAATACAGTTTTGTAAATACACTCACCGAAAGTTGCTTCATCGAAAAATAGTGGCTCCCCACTTTCTTGCAAACTCTCCTCCTCCAATCTAGAACTCTCGAAGTCTGGTGGGTGTACGTCTGGCGCAGTCATGACATTCAAGCACAGGTCGCAGGACCAGTCGATCGGCTCCTCTGCCTGAACAACAACACGATACTGGGACTGAGAGATGCCAGTGTGGCACGTGTGGTGCTGCCATCTGTTGCAGCCGTCATATTGGAGCCCCTCTTGGCGCGGGCTAACAGGAAAAGCACAGCGATAACGGTTGTTGCTCGAAAGCTGGAATGGATGACTAAAATTTGTGGGTAGTTTTATACCCATACTGTCGGGTCTGAAAAGGTGATTATGATATAATGCATGGTTCTCATTGCTTTATGCAAATAAGCGTAGAAAAAATAAATTCACACCTCCTTTTCACGGGCAGTGAGATGCTAACTAAAACGCGACGCTAACTAAAACGCGACGCTAATTAGTGGTAATTGTTGTGCAACTTGTGACTTTTTTGCCGACTTTAGTTGACTTTTACTTAGTTAAAGGCACAAGAAATTGAGTAAACAGTAGTTTGTGCAACACCCGCAATCAATCAAATACATGAAATTAATACTCTACAGATGAAAGTCGTGTTATAAAGTTTTCAAATATAATCAGCCATCGATCGAGACTTTGTTAGACTTGGTTGCTATGTGCGGGCAACAAGTAAATGGCAATGAATAAGATCAACGGACTTTGTTAGTGAATGCAATGAACAACACTTCTATGCACGTAATTAAACAAATATATTTAGACTCAATGGCTCTTCAGGGTTTAGGGTTGAAAGTTTTTCAAATACAATCGGCCATCAATCGATCGGTTCAATGGACTTGGTTTGCTAGACTTTGACAAGCAGTTGATACTCTACAGAGAAAAGCTGTGGAAATTTGAAATACGTTCACTCAATGATCAACCTGCCTATTTATTATCAACATGGCGTGGAGAGAGAGAGAGCGTGGCATGGGGTCAGAGTAAAACAAACATTTTCAAGCCGAAACGAACAATTCATCTTACATCAAAGGTGACATGGCTCGAAAGCTCTTCAGGGTTTAGGGTTTAGAGTTTTCAAAATACAATCAGCCATCAATCGATCGGTTCAACAGATTTTGTCTGTTAGAAATGGTGAAACAGAGAATTAACTCTGAAGTGTAAATTTAAGTGCTAATTGAACCCATGAAAAACCCACTGGCCTGGTTAATTTCAATGCCAGATTCATCCCAGACCTTGCAACTGTGGCAGAACCACTGAGAAGGCTGACAAAGAAAAGAGAGAAAAACAGAGAGAAACAAGCAGTATTCGGCATGTCTTCACGCTCAAATTATCCTTCTATTTCTTCCGACGACGACTCGGGGTTAAACTACTCCTTCCCTGAAGATCCATCAGACGATCATGGCGAAGGATATCTTAACAATGACAGTTTGGAGCCCGTTCTGACCGAAGAAGAGGTCGCAACGTACAAAAGAAAGTTCTGCACATGAAGAAGAGGATCTTCAGTAGTACCTACGCTGTTTTCATACTTTGTGCCTCGAAAGCAAATTCTTGGAGACATATCTTACTTTAGAAATGAGCCTAAACAATGCATAAACACATGGAAAATTAGAGGTGTTAAACTCAGCAAAGCGAAAAACCGATAACAGCGGAAACCAGGCAGACCTATGACCTCTAAAATTTGTTTTTGCACAGTCTAACGGGTCAGCTCCACTAAAAATTCCTCTTTTTAACACAACATGAAGTGCCCTTTATAAACACAAGTGAAGCAACAAAAACGTCGAGACCGCACACAAAAAACTGTAGGAGTTGTGTAGGCTAGTTGTCCTCATTTTACAATTT
The DNA here is from genome assembly GCA_964020085.1 of Micromussa lordhowensis. Classification (NCBI taxonomy): domain Eukaryota; kingdom Metazoa; phylum Cnidaria; class Anthozoa; order Scleractinia; family Lobophylliidae; genus Micromussa; species Micromussa lordhowensis. Next base: position 34,280,867 of record OZ026602.1, on the reverse strand, counting down.
TTACACTGTGCGGATTAATGCCTTTTGTCACGCAGTACAATCCATCAGCCTTTCACATCAAACGTCAATAACAATGGATTAAAATCCAACAGGGAACTTTGCTTATTCTCTTGAGTATACCATCTGTAAGTATTTAAGCCGCTAATTTTGTCTACATTTTTTAGTCTGATGGTGGTATAGTTTATACCGAAATATAACTGCCATTTATAATCTTGTTTTCGTTCATTTGTTGTCAAAATTTAAAGACACGATGAATCTACTTGGTCTATCGTTTATTTTATATGTACTGAAATTATCGTCAGCATCTGGCTTTACAAACTAAAAAACTACGACGGTATAAGACAGGATTTTTGAATCAAAAGAATAGACCTAACAAAGTTGCATGGTAAAACAATAGACGATTACGTAATACGATGTGAAAATACTAATCAACATATAAAACTGCACAAAAATCCGCAAAAAATGATCCTATAACACAATGACAAAAATGCATGGAAAAATCCGAAGAGAAACAAAAACCTTAACTCTCGTGGCTACATAGCCCCCCTAATGAACTACTGAAGTTAAAAGTTCATTACTACAAAGTACTCGGACACGAGAGTAAGAGTTCTTCTCTCCTTCCAAGAAGCACAGTTTGGTGATTGGAAGGTGAGCTCCCTTTTGTAAATCGGCATTGCGTGCTTCAATCTTTGCGATGCTTTCCTCTACTCTCTTAATCGAAGCACATTGCTTGTTCTGTTCATCCTTTATGTCATCAGTTGTGTCATTGGCAAAGGTGAAGGATTCTTTAAGCTCTTTGATTTCATCATTAACACGTGCTAGGTGTTTCTCTATGTTGTCCAGTTTGTTTAGTTTCGCATTGATTTCGCTCAATATTTTCATGATGTCAGACTCTCCATCATTTTGCATTCTCATTTGCTTGGTACTTGGCTTAACTGGAGTGCTGGATACTGAATTATTCAGTTCTTTTGCAGTGTGCTTGGAATTTGTGCCCATTTCTGATACCTGATACCTGTTTGTTGATGGAATTGCCACGGTATCTTTCTATGAACCACGTTCTGAATCTTAATAGCCAGCCCACAGCTCTTCATAATCTGTCCCAGGATGAGTAGCGCTATATCCACCTTGAGAGAACTTGTCTGCCTGCACGAGGAGTTCACAACTGGTTGAAGAGCTGAGTTTCATGTCTGATCTCATGGTCATCATCTGACAGTTCTGGTTGACAAAGTGTAGGATCACGAGGCCAGAACTCTTCCTTCTTCTTCAAAAACTCGGGACCACTCAACCACTTGCTGCTTAAACTCATTTCGTCCACTGTAAGACCTCTGGTACCTTCATCTGCTGGGTTGTGTGCAGAACTGACATGTCTCCACTGTTGGGGTGCTGAAATATCGTGGATAACTGACAACCGGTTTGCAACAAATGTATGGAAACACTTTGACTGATTTCTGATGTACTGCAACACACAGGCGGAGTCTGACCAAAACGTAGATTCTCTGATCTGAATATCCAGCTCTCTTCTCTTACGGTCAGGTCTAACTGAACGGCTAAGACTGCAGCTGACAGTTCCAACCTAGGCACAGTCATTGGTCTCAAGTGAGCAAGGCGAAATTTCCCATTAGAAATGCGCAATGGATCTTTTCTTCTAAATCCACTAATCTGAGATACATGACAGCTCCATATGCAATTTGTGATGCACCTGCAAAGTTGTGCAACTTGGCAATTTTCAGGTCTCCAAAACAGGCGGGTCTAACGCATCTGCTTAACGTTATCAGGGAAAGATTGGTCAACTGAATCTTCCACTTTTCCCACCTTGCACCATCACAATCGCTGATTGGATCATCCCATCTCTCTGCAGAGATCTTGCAGAGATCTTGCAGCAATTTCTTAGCTGGCAGGACAATTGGTGCAACGAACCCAAGTGGATCATACACAGAACTCGTCAAGGATAGTATGCCACGGCGGGTGTTTTGTCACTCTCCATATCCCAATGGAGCCCAAGGTAAATTGCATTGGTAGGTTATCCAGGTCAAGATCTAGAACTGATGGAGCTTTCTCGTCTTGCGGAATTGCATCCAGAACTTCAGATCTATTGCGTGACCACTTGGTGAGAGGAAACCGCCTTTGGAGAGGATTTCTTGGAGCTGGTCAACAACCTCGATAGCATTTTCAACTGATTTAACTGATTTCAGACAGTCTCAACATAAAAGTTCATTTGACAGTCTTGACTACTTCTTCTGAGAATTCACCTATGTTGGCTTCTGCTGTCCTTCTTAGTGCAAAGCTGGAACAACTTGGGGATGATGTCGCACCAAACAAATCGACCTCCATCCGATGATCAGTTGGTTGTTGGTTCAAGTCTCCATCCGGCCACCAGAGGAATCTGAATGCATCACAGTCATCTGGTGCTACCCGGATCTGATGGAACATACACTCGATATCAGCAGACAATGCAACTTGTTCTTCACAAAATCTCACCAGCACACCAATGAT
>OZ026602.1:34258374-34273374 GCA_964020085.1 Micromussa lordhowensis | reverse complement strand
CGTTTTGGATTAGTCCTTTTATTCTAACGATTCACTTAAATAAAAAAAACAACAATACAGAATTAATCAATACGAACTTAAACCAAAAAGTACAACAATACGAAAAAGCAACAGAAAATTGAAGGGAAAAGCGAGATTACTTACAAGATCTGTACGTCACTCCGGAACTGACAACAACTGAATGCAAACTAAAAGAACTACAACGTTATAAGACAGGATTTTTGAATCAAAAGAATAGACCTAACAAGGTTGCATGATAAAACAATAGAGGATTACATAATACGATGCGAAAATACTAATCAACATATAAAACTGCACAAAAATCTGCAAAAAATGATCCCATAACACAATGATAAAAATGCATGGAAAAAATGCGACTAGAAACAAAAATCTTAACTCTCATGGCTACAGACTTCATCTTCATCTTCATCTTCACTGTGAACACAATCGCTGCTTATTGTTGAAGGTCGTAGTAATTTACATGCATGCTGCAAGATTGCTTCTCCAGGACGCTGGGTGGCAAGAATGGGGTCCCCAATGTCTGTAGGTGTAGTTTGAGGTAGCAATACTCTAACTTCATTTTCTGTAATGAATGCCACATCAGGAAGCTTCAATGCTGTTAATTTCGCTCGAGTTACGTTCTTCAAGTCAGAATATCTGGCTAGATCAGCATTCTTGTTTCTTTGACTTCGTTTGGAAGTCCTGTCATCTTGTTCTTTTACAATGTTAGTATTTTAAAGAAAACGACAACACTTTTAAGTTTATAAGACATGTTTCGACAGAAACTTCTGTCATCTTCAGTTAATTAATGTTCAAAGCGTTACAAGTTGAATTTATAAATAGGAAAAAATGATAATTATGCTAGTAACAACGGAATGTAAATGGAACGTGACAAAGTGAGAATTAAAAGGATAGTTTAAGATTAGTATGATGTACTTGTTGATTCAAGGAAGGTTTTTCTCTTTGAATGTGAAATGCCTCTTTTATCTTGAGTTGGAAACTCGTGGAGGCGTGATCTAAAATGTGAAAACAGTCCACTGAACACAAAGCGCGACAGTGTTCAGAATTCTGTAGGTGCTTGAAAATGTGCGAGGCCTTATCAGTGACTAAGTGCTCACGCACGCGTGTGGAAAAATGCCGGGTTGTTTCGCCGACATAACAGGCATTACAGCCCGCACATGCAAACTTGTATACAACACGCGAACGAAGCCCGCCAGGGATAGGGTCTTTCACTCCAAACAACTTGCCTATCTTAAAGGAAGAAGAAACTAATTTGATGTCCAAATCATGGCAATAGCGCTTGATAAGGCGACGGACCTTTTTCTGAGTGACAACAGAGAAATGACCTATGTAAGGTAGCTTAAAGTAAAACGTAGGTAAAGTGGGAAGGGAATCCCGGGGGCAATGATTATTTAGGGTCCTAGTAACGTAGCATGATGCCCCATAAAAAGGTTAGCTAGAACGGGGGCAAGAGGAGACCCCATGGCTACGCCATCAATTTGGTCAAAGAAAGAGCCATTAAATAAGAAATGAGTCTGGGCGGTAGCTACAGTGAAGAGGCTTCTAAGTTCAGATTCAGTTAATTTAAGGTCAGGGTTGCCCTCGGAAATGTAATTGACCGCTAGGTCAATGCACTCCTCAAGGGGTATGTTGGTGAAGAGACTTTCTACATCAAAGGAGACCATAAATTTACCAAACATGGATAAAGATTGGATGTCCTGTACAAAAGTGAAAGTGTCAGTAGCACAGTGTTCAGTTGGAATGTGCGGCGATAAAAGGTTGCAAAGATATTTAGCCAAGTTATAATTATATGTTCCAATAGAAGACACGATGGGGCGAAATGGCGGAGTAGAGTTGGGTCCACGATCCTTGTGTAATTTGGGGAGGCCATAAATTCTAGCTGGTTGGGAGCCCCTGGGATAGATGTTCTCGTACAATACGTTATCAAGATGGCCATCCTTCTTCAATTTTCGGAGGAGACGTTGCAGTTTACCTTCTCTAGATAAAGTTGGATCTTCCTTTATGGGCCGGAATTTAGAGGTGTCACTTATGATTTTAGAGATGCCTGCTTCGTAATCCGATCGGTCCAAGACAACTACACCATTCCCTTTGTCCGGTTTTAAAATGACAATGTTTTTGTTCTTCCTTATTTCTTTAAGAACCCTGAGTTTCTTGAGGTCTGCAGTCGTTGGACAGTATGAAGAGACATAAGTATGGGCTAAATGAGAGAGATCTGCAACAAGTTTTCCCGCTTGTTTGGTGTCTTTCAATTTCTTGGCCATAGTGTGATTAATAAGCTCGAAGCAAGTGAAGACATCTGACTCGTTTATTTGTGGTGGACGGATGGAGTGCGCTAATCCAAATTTGAGAATGTTAAGCTGTTCAGACGTAAGACTGTGAGATGACAGGTTGGTGACGGTCTCGTTAGATGTGAAAGGAATAGACTTGTTGCGTGTGAGATTTTTGAGCTTCTTATGGTGTGTCGTGACAAAATGTGTGGTTGCTTTGGTAACATTATGCTGTAATGTGCGGTTAAGTATATAGAAATCAACACTGTTAAGAATACCTTGAACACGAGTTGTTAGCTGTTCTCTAGCGTGGATCAGTTTACGATGTTCCCTGGAGCGTTTGGCGATGGCACTTCTCAAAAGCTGCTTTCGGATGGTAATGGTGTCGCGTCGGCTGGTGTTGGGAAGATTGAAGTAGAGAAACTTAGGAACAACATTGAAGGATTGACAGTTGAGTAAGAAGTTTAAATCCAACTCGGCTTTGCGAGACCTAATCGAGATCTTCTCGAGTTTTCGTAGATCAGCAATGTTGATGTGATCATACTTTGCTGCTATGTCGTGAATGATATTTCCAAATGATCTTGATATTAGCAGGCAAGTCAGTACTTTAAAGAAAACGACAACACTTTTAAGTTTATAAGACATGTTTCGACAGAAACTTCTGTCATCTTCAGTTAATTAATGTTCAAAGTGTTACAAGTTGAATTTATAAATAGGAAAAAATGATAATTATGCTAGTAACAACGGAATGTAAATGGAACGTGACAAAGTGAGAATTAAAAGGATAGTTTAAGATTAGTATGATGTACTTGTTGATTCAAGGAAGGTTTTTCTCTTTGAATGTGAAATGCCTCTGGCGGGCTTCGTTCGCGTGTTGTATACAAGTTTGCATGTGCGGGCTGTAATGCCTGTTATGTCGGCGAAACAACCCGGCATTTTTCCACACGCGTGCGTGAGCACTTAGTCACTGATAAGGCCTCGCCCATTTTCAAGCACCTACAGAATTCTGAACACTGTCGCGCTTTGTGTTCAGTGGACTGTTTTCACATTTTAGATCACGCCTCCACGAGTTTCCAACTCAAGATAAAAGAGGCATTTCACATTCAAAGAGAAAAACCTTCCTTGAATCAACAAGTACATCATACTAATCTTAAACTATCCTTTTAATTCTCACTTTGTCACGTTCCATTTACATTCCGTTGTTACTAGCATAATTATCATTTCTTCCTATATATAAATTCAACTTGTAACGCTTTGAACATTAATTAACTGAAGATGACAGAAGTTTCTGTCGAAACATGTCTTATAAACTTAAAAGTGTTGTCGTTTTCTTTAAAGTACTGACTTGCCTGCTAATATCAAGATCAATGTTAGTATTCTCAGTTTGCTTTGCAGTGCTGTCATCTTCTTGAGCTTCTTCTACCTTGACAGTTTCAGCATTCTCAGTATGTTTAAGACTGTTGTGATGGCCTTGAGCTTCTTCTGCATTGACAATTTCAGCATTCTCAGTTTGCTGGGCAATTCTGAAATCTGCTTCTTGAGCATCTTCTTCCACATTGACTGTTTTGACAGTGTCAGCATTCATGCTTTCTTTGGTGGTGCTGTCATCTTGTCCATCATCCTTCACCATCACTTCTCCAGCATTTCTTTCCCACTCATTGTGGTCATACATCCTGACAGAAATATAATAATAATAATAATAATAATAATAATAATAATAATAATAATAATAAACTTTAATAAATACTCCCAAAAAGGTTTTTCAGTACCTGTCATTCAATCAATCATTCATTCATTCATTACAAGTTTCAGGGCTTTCTTAAAGGCCTTTACAGTTGTAGCATTTCTCAGGTCTTCGTCTAACATGTTCCACAGAGATACTGCTCTGTAGGCGAAGGTCCGTTGGCCGGTGGCTGACCTGAATAATGGGATTTCGAACTTGTCATTATTACGAGTTGTGCGATTATGTACAAAAGATCGTTTTTTAAACTTAGCACATAGGTATTCAGGAGCTAAATTGTTGGCACACTTATAAGCCATAATAGCGTCTCTGAATTTGAGCATCTTGCTAACTGGAAGCCAGTTGAGTTCGTCAAGTAATGGTATCATGTGGTCATATTTCCAAGCACCGCAGATGATTTTGCAGGCGAAATTCTGAATGAGTTGCAGCTTTTGAATGTTCTTAGATGAGGTATTAGACCAAACGGTCGAGCAGTAGAGCATTTTGTTAAAGACAAGAGATGTAATAATTAAAACCAGTCTCTCTATCAAAACAGTATTTCACACGGTTCATCTGAACCAGTTTAGTTAAGCAAGAAGAGACTAAGTGGGAGATGTGAGTGTCATAGGTCAGGTGTAAATCTATGTATACTCCTAGATCTCTTGCTGATTCGACGGCCATAAGAGTCTTTCCAATAAACAAAACAGTAATATTAACTGAATGTTTACTTATCATTTGCTTGGTGCCGATCAACATAAACTTCGTTTTCTCAGGGTTTATTAACAAAGCTGGCCAGGCACAAGAATATGGTGCTTTGTTTCAGTATCTTCAAACAGGCAGAAGTCAGGCCCAAACGAATCATCAAAAAGTTTGATCATTCTCTTTATCCAGGCTTTATCTTCTGTTGTCCACCAATTATTTTGGGTCACCATCCACAGCCTCTATAGTAGAACGTCTTTCCTACATGAAGCACAAAAAAGAAAATAATATTTATTTTGTCTATTTAAATTAACTGAAATCAATTTAGACAATAATGAAGTGCACTATTACTAAAAATGAAGTTGCTGTATGAGATCCCCTGCATGACTCGGAGAATAATAATGTCAAGGGTTTTGCATGAAGGCAAGACTTTGATGACAACCACAAAGGCCAGAACAAAACTATTTGTGGCCTCAAACTTCTGATAGGAATGAATAATGGCAGATAATTTTTGAAACAGCTGCTTTACTAGTAAGTGGAATCTAGATTCAAGATATTTAAAAAATAGCCTGAAATTTAAAAGCGTCCATTCTCTAAGAGAAACCTTTAGATTTTTTGCCAAGCTTTTAGCCCTTCTAGAATGCTAAATGTTTCATTTCTCTCAAGTTCTTGGCCAAATTGGCCATAATTTTCTGGACAAATATTATTGATAAATAGAGCTCCAAAGTGCTTGCCAAAACCACTTTGCCATACATTAATCTAACTGATAGCCCTTTGTTTGTCTGAGGAGCACCGGAGGTCAAAATTAATTTTGTGTTGTCATTAGTGTGAAGCACTATTACCGCAGGTGGTTTGAGACATAAATTTAACAGCAAGTGAATTGGCTTTGACTTGAAGGTAAAAAATACCTGAAGTGATGCATCGGTAAGCCTCTCTAAAGGAAGGCCTCATACCAAGAAGCAACTCAAGGTACAAGTGGGAGATAATTTGGTCAGCTGTAATAACTAACAATAACAATTAAAAAATAATAATCTTTAATTCTCAGGACAAGACACATTGCATGATTTTGAGTGAAGAAATACAAGAATAAAGGAGCAATGTTTATTTTCACTGCATCAAAAGAGATACCACTAAAACACATACTGTACCAAGGAAACTAAAATATACTTTATCTAGCTCTTCATTAACTTTGACCAAATAATGCCTTTGCTGCACTCATAATTGCTTTTTAATGTGATAAACAACTTGTCTTTTCATTTATTTCACTGTGAAGATGTTAATCAAATGAGATAGTGTTTTGTGAAATTGCTAAACAACCAGAGGAAGTTCAATATATGAGTCAAGACCAGTTTGAGTTGTCTTGAAGTTTGATTAAACATTCTCAAGTTTGTTATATATCTTGTCATGTGAAATTTAAAGTACAGAGGAAATCATTATAAAGATATAAAATCATACATTCTATTTTTCTTAAGACCAAATTTGCGAAACATTAACAAAACATCAACATAAACATTATAAGTCAGTAAATTGCTAATTAAAATGAGTGTGAGAGAATTAAAGAAAACAGGTTATTCATACATCTACAGTGTATATCATGAGAAAATCTTGCCATATGTGTCATGAGAGGTTGCTCTGGAATACGGTTGTCTTTGCAGTTTATGTCCAGATTCAAATCCTTGGTTTGTGAGGTCCCATAATGTGCGATGGAGTCTGAATAACATTGAGACCTGTTCCACTGTCAAATGGCCATAATCGCCAGTCCCAAGACTTGTGCCAAACAGTTGCAAGAGAAGAAAACCCCATTCTTTGCACTACTAGGTAAAGAGGACTGCTGTTTACTACAAAAATGAGTAAGCATTTGATTCTTATGCAATAGTGCAGCTGTGTTAGAAATGAAGGCTTTTGCACCACATACAAATACATGTACTACCTGATGGCAAATGGGCTTATAAGACAAAATAAACTTGGTAAAAACAATTGTCCTAGCTGCTAAGTAAGCACATTTTCAGAGCTACCTGCACACAAATTCATATGAAAACAAGCTTAATAATTAGTGAAAATGGATGTACCTGTATATCAAAGATGTCAATGAGTTGTTCTTCATCTTCGTTAAATTCCCTGTCTCTTATGATTTCAGCTATTTTCTTCCACATAGAGCACACCTGTAAAAAAATCCCTTTGTGTTCATAATGCATGACAACAGCTTAATAACTGTAAGGGTCACCAGTCACCTGTTGAAACATTAGTTTTAACCATTATTAATTTTAACCATTATTGTGACTGTGATTGTTATAGAATGAGCCATTTTGTGTCCTGCTCTTTATTCTCATGGTAAAATGGAATGGTAAAACAAAGAAAAAAATGGAAAAGACAAAGGAAAAAATCAATAGATGGTTTTGAAGGCTCACCTTGATCAACAATTCCTTTGTGAGCAACTGAGCTCTTTGTTTCCCTCATTCAACATCTGCTTTTTCTTCCCTCTCTTTTTCAGTTTTGGTGCAGGCTGTGGTTTGTACAGCTTTTTGAATTCACTTTCAATCTCTTTTCCCTTGTCACGTCAAAATGTGCTTTGTCTTTCAATCTCCTTTGCAACATCTAAAATACAAAAGAATCTGGATCAACAAATGGATACTGGAAGTAATCAGAACTTTGCTGTGTATCTGTGTATTGTGTCATATATGGATCTAATAGCTTATGATCTACTTAATGATTACAGGTTCATCAAAAATTGTTGAGCTTAACAGCAATAACAATGCCAGGTCATATTACGGTTATGCCAAGGTACATGTAACACACTCTGTTCTTTTACTGACCTGATCCAGCCAATTGAATTTCTTCAAGTCTTGTTCCAAAATGCCTGACATAAATCCCACTATCCAACATCTCACTATAGTACTGCCAAGCAAAAGAAAATAGTATCATATAGGCTTTGTTAATTTGTAGTGTCAACAGTGAAAATTTATTTTTGCTTTCAGTGTTGCTTAACTGCAGTTAACCTAGTTTTACACCATCAAAGATAGAGTGAGGATAAATAATTATTGCTTATGGCAAAAGTTGACTGTAAGATGCAAATAAAATCATTGATAAGAGGAATTGATGAAAAGAGGAGCTTATCCAACTCAAGTACATTGCAATTTGCTCAGATATGCAAATAATTTTTTCAAAAATATTATAATTTATCCCTTTAAAAATAGTTCTCAAGTGCTGCATAACAAAAACTAATTAAACAAATTACCCTTTGCCGTGCCTCACAAAAAGTTATTTTGTTGCCGATGCACAGTTTGGCAGTTTCAACATCTTTAAAGTGAGCTTCGAGCTTTTGACATGGCAGAGATTTCTCCACTATATCTTCAATGTCATTTAAGATTTGGCGTTCTGTGCTTCCTGAAAAAAACAAACAAACAAACAAAAAGCATGTAGCAAAACGACTTTGTAGCAAAACAACCGTAGATTCTTCAAATGGACTTGTTAGTAAATCAGCATCTGTAGTTTTGGAAGACATTATTAGTAGTGGTATCCCATTCCTATGGCAACCAATTAGTACATAAGTGTTTTGAGGTTTTAACAGAAATATTGTTTTAGTGTGCCCTTACAGTGTGATCACTTTTAGTATTGTGTAAGCTCACAGCAGCTCAGCCATGGTGTTAAGATTCTTTCTGGTGATTATATCAGTACTGCAGGCAACAATCAAGTCTATAGAGTCTTTGAAAAGAGATCCATTATCATGAGTGTAGACTTTGGGTAGAGTAGACTTTGTTGACTTTGTTGACGTTGTTGACAGTAACTAAACTGATAAACTAATGGCCCTTGAAATAAATACAAAAGGAAATTAATTGAAACACTATGTACAACCTAGCAAGTCATGTCATGTGCAATCATGCAAGCATTCATCTTTCATTGATTTATTGATTTATTTTTATGAAACACACATAGACACCGCATGAACATATACCGGTAGTCATGGGCATTACAGCTTAGTGTAACTTACCATCTTCAATGGTCAGTTGGACTACAGAATTTGAATCTGGGTGACCAGTATGAAGAGGTGATATAGGTGTCTGTGCTCCTGCTGAAAACCATATAATAGAAAAAGTACAGTTGATTTCAAAATATTTGCCAACAAGGATAGTTGCAGTATACTGTAATTTTCAACAGCTTTATGCACTTACAAGAGAAGGCGAAGAAAAAAACATGACTAGTAAGAATGGAGAGTGAATCCTCCATACTGAATTTAAGCATACTAGATGCACATGTAAGAAAAAGGAAATTCTCTAACCCTGTAATGTGTCATTTCTAGGTGATACAGTGGAATCTGAAATAGATCAAAACACCTTTCATGTTTTCTCCGAAAGGAATTTTCAAAGCATTTGTTTTCCAGCCAGTGGTCCTGACCATTGAAACTTTTCTTAATAACTTAGGTATCCTTGATGTTTGGTTTCATTTGCAATTTAATATTATAATTTAGGCGATGGTAATTTTTTATGTTCTGATAGAGGTGTGCAATTTTTAGGTTAAGTATGTGTGAGGACAAAGTGTCATTTGCTAGTGTCCATTTTTCTTTTAAATATTGCACTCACCTTTTGAACTGATTTTTGAACAGTCTATAATTTTGGACAGTTTACATTTCTTTTCCGACATTTCTGAGACCTACCTGTACAAAGGTATACATGTGCTAATGTTGAATCGCTTAAAAATCTCTGTTTACACAAAGCTCAATTTCTCTTTCCCTTCAAATTCCATCAAATTTTCTACAGTACTCTTGACTCGCCATTTTTTGTTTCCTGATTCGCAGATTGAGCCATTGTTGTAATATACTGTCTGGTTGTAACTGGTAAAAGAAATTATCTGTTTGTAGTTAATACCTGAGAAATAAAATGTTCTCCATTTTGCAAAGAAAGAGCTTCGGCTGCTCCAAAGTTTTGATAATCAGCCGGGAAAAATTGAATTTCATTTGAATGCTCACAGTAAAAGACCCAATTACTGTATGACAACCCAGAGTTTCATGTGTTCATTCCTTGTATACCAGAAACACATTTAAGTTTTTATAATAATTAAAAAAAAACACACCCTGATTAAAATTCCTCTTAGAAACTTTCTTTGGCTTTGGCCTAACTGCCTGTTCAAGTTTGTATAAGTGAATGGTCCTCACCGTGAAAGAAACGAAATGATGACAGCACTTGCCATTTGTGGTAGTAACTCACCCAGTGTAATTTTCGCTTGCACATGAAGATGCCTTTCCTTCACCCACCCCCCCCCCCCCACCCAAAAAAAAAAAATTATTATTATAATAATAAAAAATAAATACCCCATTGTATAGTTAAAGATGTCAAATTGAACCCTCCAAGCCTTCCCCATCCCTCCTAGATCTGTCTCAGTGCATACATGTGCAATATACATGTATGTGTGTTGTAGGTTGATAGTTTCAGGTACATGCTCGTAATTGCTTTTTGCTTCTTCAGAAATGTGTTTTGGCATTGTGATTGGCAATTAACATCTTTTCAACTTTGTTTACTTACACCCATCCCTAGGTTGAGGCAATGTTAGAGAGACGGCAGTATTGCCATGAACTGGAGGCATTGTGTCAGATGGGCCAGGTCTAAAACTAGGACCCCCTGTGAAAATAAAAGCCAGTGAAAGATTATGAGGGTTTTGATTATGCATTCTGCTAGTGAAAATGAAACAACCAAAACAAATAATTCAAACTGAACATGACATTGTTAAGAATTCCCACTGGCTGTAGTCAAACCAGGTGGCTATTTACAAGCATGGCCATGGATTAATTGCAACTGTGATATTAGTACATGTAGTGGCCAGAGCGAGACTCGACCTGTAACCACTGGATTACGAGTCCGATAGGCTGACCACTCCTTCACACTGCCTGCATATAAATGTCAAGTGCCATTTGTCTTACTACCTCCATTTTTGTCATCACTCTTGAGAAGAATGTAGACCCTTTTGGATGACCCTCCACTGAATTTGTGTAATAACATTGGTGCATCAGGAATCTTTTTTCCAACTCTCTTTAGGACACTTCCTCTGCTGCAAGACTTGTACAGGCAAATTCTGTCAAACAGTGGAAGTAGAAAGCTGAGATCTAACACAATTTTTTTTTCTTCCATCTTTTTGCTGGAACTCTCTACCTAGTGGTATTCGTGCTAGTTCAAATGTTTCAGAATTAAAAGATCACTGTTTGTCATCTGTTATAAATTATCAATCGCTGCTTATATGTATATATTTTGAAAACAGTCCTATGAAGTTAGCGCGCTGATTGGTTCAAAATCGTGTTTCATTTACTTGAAGGAGACATACATCTAGTGCATGCTGTTAACATAATGATGGAGTGTGCAAAGAGAATTTAGATTTTGATAATCAAAGTTAACAATTTGTTTTCATTTTCTTCATCGCAGTGTGTTCTCAAAAAGAAAGAGAAAACATGTTCTCCGTGTTTCTATCGAGTTATAGAAACACTAGTGAAAGTTTGGGAGAACTAACTCAAAAAAAGAGCTGTGGAAACGCTCTACTGCGGCTCGTGTTCCCACAGCATTTCTCGTTCTCCCAAAGTTCCACTCGTTTTTTATAACTCCAAATAGCTGCCTCGATTTTCTTATCTCAATTTCTCTCATAACTGACCCTTTTTATTATAATTATGGTATGAGTTTTGGTTTCCTAGCTTAGGTCATTTATGAAGTATTTTATTATACCTTCCAATTCAAAAATATAGTAATATAATGCATATGTCATTTTTACGAGTTTTGTTTTGTTTGCTGTTTGCTACTATATTAAAAGTAGTGAATGAAAAACTAGTACTTAATGATTAAGACCACTATAAAGTACAATTATATAAGCTGTTTATATAATTTTGTAATATGTTTTAGATGATAGTTGCCTGCAAAACTTGAGCTACAAATGCGAATAATTGATAAAATTAAATATCCTTTTTTATAAATAAAACAATCGTCACTATTGCCGTTTTCTCTTTGCTGTGTTGCTATATTGAGTGAAAAAAGGTTGTTGTTGTTGAAGACTAACATGCCGCAAAAATGCTCGATTGTACAAACAAGAGTCGATTAAATCCTTCGCTAGAAATAAATCTTTTATACATCAAGGACAGTTTTAGATAAGTGTCTCGATTTCCAATTGAAATAAACCGAAACTCATTTGAAAATCGAACTCATCATTGAACATTCACACGAGTGAAACTAAACTTTCAATGTAACCGACCAATAGAGCTCATTTTCAAACGAGTCTCATTTATTCAAACGAGTCTCATCTTTTCAAACGAGTCTCATTTTCTCAAACGAGTCCCATTCTTTAAAACGGGTCTCATTTTTTGAAATAAGACACGTTTTTAAACAAGTCTCATTTCAAACGAGTCTCATCGTATTTTTAAACGAGTCTCATGTTTTTAGATGAGTCTGCCGCAACCGGATGGGTCCATAGTTTCAGGCGGTACTGTACATGTATTGCCTAAATATGCAAATTGTTTTGAACATGGCTATTTGGATTTCTAATTGACATAAATTGATATTTCTTTATTAACGATGAGTGATGAAATTTTGTACATAGCAGCTGAACCCATTTTAACAGTTACTGCAAAATGGACCATTGCTTCACCAGGGACAGTGTAGACCATTTAAAGTGGCAAGGCTAAAAGATCTGGCCAATGCAAACAAATCTTGAGGTCAGTGTTTCGCCATCTACCGGTATCATCACATCACCCACATCACCCGGAGCCCTAGGAAATAATAAATTCCAGCAATAAAAGTGGCAGGGCTGCACCAGCCTCTCGCCCTTCACGTTCCCTCTCAATCTTATCCGCCATCTTTCTTCGCAACCTCCGCAAATTCCCCCAAACAATTTATTTTTTTATCATAAAAAAATGACTAAATAAAGCTTAAAATCTTCTAAAAAAGGTAATACCTCCAAAACCTGGCAAAGTCCGTCAGTCAAAGCTGGTCAACACATAGTTCGTTTCGAAGAAATGTCAGATCATGTGCACATGAAATTGTCAAATCAGAACAAATGTTCCTAGAGAAAGTTTAAGCTTAATTACTAAGTACTTCACTGAAGTCCATATGCCCGAGGGAAAGGTTCTTCCTTTGCAGATTATTATATTAAAAGCTTTTATACTTATGCAATACGCTGGCCTGGACGTTTCATAACATGCTCAAATAGGTTAGCCAACTCGCTGTAGAGTCTAGCCTCGCTCCACGTTTTGTCAAGCCTGAAAGCATCAACGTAAAGACCATTTTCTGCTAGCGACGCTTTTGCTGAACCTCTTGGCACCTGGTTATAGTCAGGACTTGGAAGCAAGCATACATCTTTGTAATAATACTCTGGCTCGGGAGCTGTGCATGTCGCTGTACGAGATGTTAAGCAGGAGCATCCCCTACTGTGGCGGTTTCCCATCCCTCGCAGGCTTCGCACTTGCTTTCTAACTGGAGGAGTGCTGTAATTTTGACGGGGATTTAAGTCCACTAGCACTCCTAAATCTGAAGGTGATTGGGCGGCATTTCCTTCACATCGACCCCTCGGTATGCGAAATCGAGCATTCAACCTGAATGCTAGAATATTGTTGCAATGTGCTTCCTGGTTCATTATTACTAGATGACTGGCCTTGCAAATTTGTAACTGCACTCAGAACAGTTCTTATGAACTGCTGAATGTTAGATCCGGAGCTGCTGGAACTCCTTTGCTGTGGCGCCATCTTGTTCTCCAAATGCGAAGCTTTTCCTGCGTGCGGGAAAGGATCATCACTTCCTGTTTTGCAAAATCATTTCTGCTTCCTCATCTTTTATTTCCACATATTTTAAATCACACATCATTTAGTCGTATCGGACATCTTTTGGCTAATTTGAACATCCTTTACTTTTACCAAACGTCTTACAATTGTGTCGGACATTTTAGTTTATAACGAACATATACCACTTATTAACCGAGAGTGGGGTCATTACAGGGAAATCTCAGACCGAGGCCTTGATGTATTGACCGAGCGACAGCAAGGTCAATACATCAAGGCTGAGGTCTGAGATTTCCCTGTAATGACCGAACGGACGAGGTTAATAAGTTGTTTCTTATATGGCCTTTTTAGCGCTGGAAAAAAACCGGAAGCGCTTTCCAATATCCGTTTGCGCGCGTGAGAGATCATTCGAGGCCATGTTCACTGAACAGACAAAACCCTGGCCGTGCGATCGAAACCAGAAGGGACAGTAAAAACAGTTTCTTTGAAAATGAGACAATTTTTGCCTTTATTACGCCAAGATCTAGGTCAAAGTTAACATTGAAAAAAAATTTTTATAATGCCCGGTCATTACAAGAAAATAATGCCTGCTCAGCAGCCAATCAGAGCACGCATACTATTGTAGCTATATAATAAGTTTGCTTATTGATTTATTGCGCATAGCATTCATATATGCAACATAACAAGGATATATGCAAATTTGATATTTGTCCGTAAAAGGCCTTCATAGTTTAAACTTTGCTTCAACATCCATTCTACATTTCTTTTGTACTCTGGAATGTTTGGAATGTTGAAGTGAAGTGTAAGTCGTTTGCCCTGTAACCATGGTCACGGCGTGGATGCAAAGACAATAACAAAGCAAACCGGTTTTCATTTTGTGCTTGGCTGTAAAACGTCTGGGCGATGGCTTTTCGATCAACTGATCCCACTGCGAAGGACTATGGGATGCCAGACGATTTTGCAGAAGGGGTTGAAGTTTCAACAAGGAAAAGAAAAGCACCGGAGGCGGACAAAACAAAAAAAAAAACAAAATGGAAGTCTGCCGCATCTTCGATCGCCAACTTCTTCACATTGTTGTTGAAATAGCCCATTTCATCCCTTCTTCTGATCCATTGTCTCGTCTTACCTCTTCCTGGCTTTTCATCCTCATAATTTAAGACTTCAAAAGCTACAAAAACTGCTAATAATGAACGCACTTTGTTGTAAACATACAACAAGAAGTACATTCCATATTCTTCTAAGCTAAAACTTGTGTTGTATGAGTATGATCGTCATCATTTCAGTGAACGATTTGGAAGATCAAAGTGTGTGTTTTCCTCAAAAAAAGTGCTTTGTCATGCATGGTTGAGTTCTGTTTCTTACAAAGGCTTTTCCCGAAATTCTTGAGCAAGTCCAGTATTCTATTCTACTGATAATAGTGCCTGTGGGTCAGTACAGGTGTAAACTAATGTCCTTGAAAAGCTGGCAGATACAATTTACTTATCCGTAGGGAAGGAACGCAATGCTCCGTGTACTTTTGTAGAACTGGAACGTGCTACAGGTTGGATTACTTG
>OZ026602.1:34243374-34245874 GCA_964020085.1 Micromussa lordhowensis | reverse complement strand
TCTCGGTGTGCTCTTTTCGACTATGTGGATCAATAGTTGCTAATCTCATAATTTACAGACTCGTACCTAGTCCTTCATGGTTTGAAAACAGTCAATGCAATCTTGGTCGTGTGTTTTTTTGAAGTTGACTGCTGACCAAGTACTGGTTTTCGTTCGGATCGCGGGCTCATGTCAGCTTAACTTGTTAATGTTCGGAAGCCGGTTAACACTAATTCATTCATAAGTTAACCAAATTATAACTTTTCCTCTTGTACAATTTTTTTTTCGCTGCTTTGTTTTGTGTATATGGGGACCATTAAAACTCACAGGAGACCAAACAGTATACAGAAAACCTCATAATTGCTATCGATTAGATCGATTTTCATCAATTGATTGTCATTGATCTCAGTCATTGATCTCAGTCAGTAACTCTTGAAAGAGGATACCATCAATTTGAGACTTGCTCCCGGTACTTCCTGCATATACACCGTTCGTGTCTGGTTGAATATGTAATTTGCTCCCGGGGTTTATACAGGGAGGCTCCGCCTCGAGGTCCAACCCCTTATCCTTTCATATACCATTTCGGCAGAAAAGGTACCCCCTTTATATACCTTTTATTGAAAAAAGGTAAAAAGGTACCCCTTTCACATACCTATTTTGGGAAGTTTTGTTCTAGTTTTCATGCAGTGCTTGATAAATGAACTTTTACAACTTTAAGGGGCGTCTATTCAAAAAATTATAAAGGCCCTTTTAAATACCTAAATGACCGATGTCCCTACCCTTTTATATACCACAACTTGTGAAATCCCCACCCTTAAATATACCTGAAGCCTGAAAACCCCCAGAGTAAAAAGATCTGGGGATGTCTACAAATCTTTGCATTGTGAGAATGTTATTAAAGACAACGTCCAGGAATTACCCCATGAAAATCACCCGGGAGATTTAATGAAAAACTTGGAGACTCCCGGAAAAACCGGGAGAGTTGGTAGGTATGCTTTTGGGTGGACCCTCCCCGTATAGGCCATTATACAGAGTCCCTCCCCCCCCCCCCGGGAATTTGCTATCAACTTTAATGTGCAAGTAGCTCGTTTCTGTCAAGGCGCTACTGTATAAGATTCTCGAGACACATGCAATCTTCATTTCTTTAACTGTGTTATTAGCTACCCTTTCAATAGCTCAAGCCAAAATAAAAAGAACCATAAACTATTATATTAAGGTTGCTTTATGGGTGCAAAAACCTATATTGTTGTTGAGACGTCAAATACCTCGCAATGCTACCGTTTTACAGAGTTAAAAAATTTGAATGACACGGTCAAGATGACAATAACATGTAAATCAAGAGATTATGGGCTCCACCAATTTCTTTACTTTGAATTTCTTTCCTTTTATCACAAAAAAACTTATCTCTTGTCCATTACATTTTTCGCTGATATTGAAACAAAACAAGAAAAATGGATAATAGCGTTGACAAATCGATGGAAATCAAAAAAAGGTACTCACAATTTTCTTGATGATCGGTGTTCATCGATTTCTGATATGAATTACGGAAGAATAGCGCCTTATATTAGGAACTCTATCAACTATGAGAAAATTCAACCCTTGGATGAGAATCTAGAATTACAGTGGAACCTCTCTAATTCGGACACCGAAGGGACAGAAAAAGGTGCCCGTATTAGAGGGGTGTCCATTGTATAGAGGTTGTGAATATTCTGTCACTTTAAAGGCTCCATTGATGGTATTACGTGTTTTTAAGTCAAAACTGGCCCAATCAAGTCTTTGAGGTGCATTTAAATTGTTTAATGGACAGTACAAATAGTTACAATGCAAGCTGTGCAATAACATGCAAGACTGACGGAAATTTTGGAAACGTTTTCGCTGGTGTTTCCTAAGTCACGTATCAACGAAAACAGCGGTAACACCTTAGTGGTTTTCCTTCAGTTTTGCGGTGTGAAAACCATTCAATGAGAATATCGCTAGCACACAATCGTTAAGCGTTCCATCATGGATAAGAGGTGTCATGTCTGCAATGGAGAAAGTGTACAACTTTAACCAGAACCTGAGAACCCGAAAGACAGAAATGCGGTCAGCGTTGCCAAGGATAGCCGAGTCGTGGGCACATGCCTTTGATGTTGGTTAATACGAAAGAGGGTTTGGGACTTATAAGACATTTTATTGTAAGGCCAGTGGCCAATGGAATTCTCAACGTATATGTGGGAAGGCAATTAATTGGGGCGGAAGATTAGGCATGGAGATCCCATGTATAACTCATTGAGCGTTTGGAGAAGTGCTTAGGTCTTATACAGAAAACCCAGCTGTCCGTAAAGATAGACTTTGAAGTGAAAATGTCGAGAGGAAAAGAAGTAGAAAAAGGAAAGCAACAACTGGAGAGGCTTCAAATAATAAGAAATCTACCTTGACCATAAATTAATTAATGGCAATGACATGTCGATATCTAATCTTTACTGATTGGAAACAAATGATACTGTTATGGTATGAAGAATGAGACAATTGATTACACTTT
>OZ026602.1:34148374-34238374 GCA_964020085.1 Micromussa lordhowensis | reverse complement strand
CCTTTTTGAACTAAGTCAATCCCTTCTTAAAAAACATAACAATCGTGCCGGCACATGTTGCCTAAGACCAAAGGTATAAACTTTGCAAAAAACGCCAGATCGCAGGTTACTCAAGGGTGCAAACAATTCATACAATGAGGTTGCTCTAAGGAGCCTTTGATTTTGTTGTATGTCTCTGCCAGTTGGGGGGAACGGAAATAAGATGTGAAGAAGAGACCGGAAGTCAAAATGCGGGTTTCGTGACGCGCGTTCAAATCGCTCTAGCGAAATCATTCAAATTGTGATTGGACAAAACCTGGTTACCATTTAAGAATATCAAATATTTTTCAGTGTAATTTGAAAGAAATATAATACAGCTCAGGCTTGACGGCAAGCCCCCTGGGTTTTGAGCGGCCACAATAGCTTGAGCACGGGCTGCGCCCGTACTCAAGCCGAAACCTGAGGGGCCACCTTCTAGCGAATTCGCTCAGAATTATCAAGGGTCTAAGGCCAGAATTTCAGTAAAAAGTCAGCTGATGACACTTGATAAATAATATATCTTTATTGTATATGTAGCCCCGTCTTCGTTGATAAAATATTCCGATTTAATTTTAATTTCTGTTGACTGATCGAGTGACTTACACAAAGTGACGGACTGCCTGTGACTCACTGACTGTTTGCGCATGCTCATATTACTTGCCTGCTTGAGTGACTGATGGAGAAATTGTCAGAATTTTAATGTATCAGTCAGTCGGTTTTCGATTGGTTTGCGGGCTCATGCCAGCTTACCTTGTTAAAAATAGGGTAGGATTGTTCGGAACCCGGTTAATGCTAGCCATGTTTAACTTTTTCTCCTATACAAATGTGTTTTTTTTTTTGCTGTTTTGTTTGTGTAGATGGTGATCATTAAAACTCAAAACGGAAGGCCAAACAATATACAGAAAACCTCACTGCAAAGTCAAAATTCTATCAAAATTCAATTCCTTGGTTGGTTTAATCGGGCTCTGAACAACCTGGCCCAGGAGCTACGCTTTTAGGCTGGACTAAATCTATATATTATTTCCAATTTTTATGATTAAAGCAAAGTCTACTCCACGGTATTTATTCCGATTTTCTCTGTTTCTTCTTCTGTGTGTAATGGAAACAATTTAAGAAAAAATATGGGGCCACAGGTTTAGTGGCTGCGGAGCGAGGGTAGCAAGTGAGCAGCAACATAATCAGGACTGATTTAAGGTGGCTCAAAACAGTTTCCAACACTTAAATTTGGATGGGTCATTATAATCATTCTTTATCACTTGATGCTACAATCATGGCATCAAAAAACTGAGCAATCATTGGTAAACACATTGGTATCATTTTCGTGACACAATACGTTACCATAGCAACAGGATGACCTCCTAAAAACACCCTTAACTGCGGCTTTAGGGGCTTATATTTCAAAAACGGCACGGTGAAATTTTTTTTATATTATCAACTTTTGATAAGTATGATAAGATGCAACTTTTGGCAAAGTTTAAAAAAATTCTGTACATGGGGTTCAGAGCCACCTTAATTTTTCAAAAATTTAAGGTGGCTCTGAACCCCATGTACAGAATTTTTTTAAACTTTGCCAAAAGTTGCATCTTATCATGCTTATCAAAAGTTGATAATATAAAAAAATTTCACCGTGCCGTTTTTGAATTATAAGCCCCTAAAGCTGCAATTAAGGGCATGTTTAGGAGGTTATACTGTTGCTATGGTAACGTATTGTGTCACGAAAATGATACCAACGTCTTCACCAATGATCGGGCATTATTTGATAACAAGATTGTAGCATCAAGTGATAAATAATGGTTATAACGACCCATGCAAATATAAGTGCTGGAAACTGTTTTGAGCCACCTTAAGGAGAATATATAGAATTGCAAAGGAAGTACGAATCCTCGAATGCAGTTTCTGCCGGAATGTTTAGTTTCACAAAAGTGTTTCCGCGATTTTGCTTTAAAGATAGACCCTTTGCATAATGGCGCCTAAATTTGAATAACAATACTTGATACATCCTTAGCCTCACATTCATGTGAAAATTCCTTTGTCTTGAAACATGAATGTGAGACTATGGATGTACCAAGTATTGTTATTCAAATTAAGTCGCCATTTATGCAAAGGGTCTATATTACCTCATGTTTTAACAAATTAGGTAACCTGTGGTTTATATAAAACATATGGGAATTTTTCAATGGAGAAAAAAAAGTGAACATGTTTGGTTGCTTCGTGGATCCTTAACTACCTAAGGAGGATCAAGTACATGAAATTTAGTGCTTGTATCACTAATCTGAACAATTTTACACTTATCTTCCGGACTATTATTAATTCATTTGCTTACATTTATCTTCTGTTTTACATCGTCCAGAATATTACTAAAAGGCGTGTACATAGCAAGTCCTCTCAAATGGCCATTAGCTTGTCTTTGAATTCCCGTAGATTTCTTGCTTCTTCCCGAGGTGGCCTTTCCAGTTCCTCTACGAACCAGCTTTCTAATTTGCTGGACATTAGAACCTTGCTAACGCAAGATGTAATGGAACTACTTTCTGATATGTTCGTATTTACAATAAAAACGTTGATTACTTCTTTGATATCCACACTGTCTTCCCTTACTCTGTCTAAGCAGCGTTCAACGTACCTCATCTCTGTCATGTGTTTTTGCCTCCTGGCAATTTCCGATTTGAACGAAGGGAAATTTTTGCTGTGGAGAAAAATTAAAAATTAGATTAGGCTTTTTACCCTACGATCAGTAGCGGTGCACTCACAGCTTTTAAGTTGAGTTAGCTCTTAGATGTGCACAAAAACTCATGCCTCTACCGTGGTACATGGGGGAGGGTGGAGGCCGGAGGAGGATGAACCACCCCGTAAAGTTTTCGTTATAATAAGGCGCAGTTAAATAAGTTCATATGGAGTGGAAAGGTCTTAGACTGCTCTCCAAGATAACATGAGTAATTTTTGTGGTCATGACGTCACGTAACATGAAAAAATTTATATGCATTAACACATTATGTAAACTGGGGACATATGCTAAAGCTTAGAACGTAACGGTGATACAATGTAACGAAAAAATAAACTTAACCAGATCGTGGGGGAAATGACACGACTGCAATCTAAAATAATTTGAATACATATAATAAACTATGTAACTAATAATCTTTAACAAGATCGCCTTTTACTGATTCCTTAAATTTTGATCGTCGTTTATATGTTTGACTAAAAAAGTGCTTCTTCAGAGGCACTATGATCCTAGTGATCGGATCACTAATCCTGATCCGGATAATCCTAAAAGTAATTACCAATCTTAGTAAATCTGTTCATTTTATGATTTTTTACTGCTTTACAATAACTGGAGACATTTTGCGCTGAAAAGGTTGATAACTTTAAAACAATCGATACGAATAATTTAGAAGTCGATACTTCCAGAGTATCTCTTTATAGATTTCCGAAACAGTTATTTTTCTTATTTTTAATTGACTTTTATCAATTACCGATTTTACCGATTCAACACCCGGCAGTAATGAGGAAGCCCACCGGGCCTTTGATCTTAAAAGATGGTTTATTTTAACAAGCAGCGAGTAGTGAGTGTCTTTGCACCAATGCAATCCCTATTGAGTACACATGTTATTTTTGACGAATGGGCTTGTGGGGAAGGCCGAAATAACTCTTTTGTCAGCACGGGAAACAACGCAGCCTAGGCTCCAGGCCGGTGCCTCATGGGTAGAAAGAAAAGGGTGTAGCACGCGATAGTCATCTAGGTCTCTGAATCAACCCTGTTCAGAGCTCTGATTATTTTTTCATTCCAGTTTTTTTTAAGGTGTTCCTACTGCACTATCGCCTGTCTTACCTTTGTAAAGTCTCTGTATGAAAAAGGCTACCAACCGCTGGAGCATGAGCCAAGGTTGCTACTAAGCTTTCCTGCTTTTTTTTTCCCAAGGAGTTTTTATGGCAGGTTATTTCTGGTCTCCGTTCTAATCGCATGTCTATTGTAAGCAGTTACTCAGCTCCTGTATTATTATTATCTTCTTTTCAATTAGCGTTCTTCACTTGTACGATATTTTTGTATTTTGGGTTTAGTGAACAACTCAGTCTGTCTGGCATAATGTGCTCGTTTATAGGGTTTTTGTCCAACGTATTGGGCACCGTAGCCTAACTAGGATGATATCATGTTTGTACATGGATTTTTTTTTGGCCCATAGTAGTATTTTTGTATGGGGATTTTGGTCCAAAGATGTGGACACTCCAGCCTAATTATAACTGGCCCGATTTGTTTGTGTACGGGGATTTTTGTCCAAACTTGTGGAGACCCCAGCCTAACTGGCCCGATATGTTTGTGTACGGGGATTTGTGGACTCCCCTGCCTGACCGGCGTGGCATGTTTGTACATGATAATTTTCATTCAAAGTAGTGGATATCCTAGCCTACTGAAATTAAGTACAATTAAGTACAGTTTCCTACCACCTGTCACTACGAATGACATGAATGGAAAAGGCCGATTGAAATTGAAACAAATGGCCAATTTTTGCGAGTTTTGATGCCATGTGTTCCAAAAATCCTCAAGAAATTTATTCTTTGATATGTTCGTTGTAGCTCACAGAAGGATTTCGTTTATGAATAAACCTCAAAGTAATGATTTTAGCACAGAATTTACCTGAAACAGCAAAATCCTCGTGACACTGCTCCTTTAATTAATATAATAAGCTTGTTTGGACCATGCTTCGTCTATTAGCAATGTTTGTAACCTCTGTTTTGTTTTGCTCCTGTTCAATTATACCCTGTGACATTCTTTAAGTTTCCCAGAATGGAAGGATACCTTTCTTTACTTTTTAGATCCTTTCTCTCAGTTCAATAATAAATGATATAAAGAAATACAACTTATAAGCAGTTAGTTTTGGTGCTGATAAGGAGTGTAAATGTTTTTATTGGAGCATGACGATTTGCTCTGGGTGCCGGGACAGTGAATGGGCTGCGTGAGTTATCTTCTGCGCGGCCGCTAAGCACAACAAACAAAATGGCCGATCAAAGAAACTTGTTTTCATCTTATTTCAGCTTCCTGGACGGGCCTGTTCTCTGTCTGAGACTAATCTATTACATTGGTCTCTTCAGATTGACTGTCGTTCTGTTCTGCCGAACACTGGCTAATGGTAACGAGGAAAAAATTCACCTCTCGCCGCCATGTTTTCGCGGCTTATTTCACCTCGGTTAGCCGGGATACCCAGACACGAACCGTTAACATGGTGAAAAGCCATCCCGCCTAACCGGGTGTCCCGGGCAAGTAGACAGGGTGTCCCGGGAAGGCAGGCACCCTGTCTAGCATGTAAAAGCTTCAATACGTTTTCTAAAGAAACGTTTGAGAAGTTAGAGAGAGTAGCTGTAGCTGTAGCTGTAGAGTAATTAGCGAGTTGTTTTGCTGTACACATCATGTATGATGTTAAAACTATAGTCTGGGGATTGTAATTTACAATGGAAATGTAAACAGTTTATAGAGATTTAACAAACCTTCTTGAAGTCTGTAAATGGTTCAACGTCTCCACTAAATAAAGACGTCCTGGCCGGGATCAATGGGTGAGGAAGTTGCAACACAGCCTGAGTCGTTCACCGAGGAATCACTTGGAAACCGGAACTCCTCCCAAAGAGTGATGTGCACTTTCTCTGGTTGAATTAATTCAGTTGGAAGTTGTTCGGTTTGGCTCGAGTCAAAAAATAGTCTTTGAGCGAATGTGTTCCCTGTTCAAAAAAGTGCACCAGTCAAATTAAAAGGTCATTTCAGGCTCAGACTAACTATAATCTGCTACGTGTTGCTCTTTAAATTCAGAAACACGCAAACATTTCAGGGTGCATAATCCCGGGTCAAACGATGACAAGAGTAGCTAAGAGGTTGCATACCGGTGCTACTGTTGGAGGTTCAGTGACATCCGCGCGCTTTGGTTAAACCAGTCTATGGAAGACCAGATTCGCGCTGAAGCGTGACGCAGCTAGGTTTTAACAGAGGCAGTGCGATGAAGGCTTGCAGAAATCATAAATCTGACATTTTTTAAGCGAAAATTGGTTTGTTGTAACGATGGATAATGAATTTTTATTTAACCTTTCGACATTACTGCATTCATCGTGGGAGGCCGAGGTAACTCAGTACCTCAAAGAGCTGCATGAGAGTCGCGGTGTTGTCTATCCGATCAGGAAAGAAGAAGATGCAAAGAGACTTCTAGATGATACAGCTTTAATTTCAAAACCTTGGTACCATAACCAGGACTTTGCTTTCTTTTGAGTTTTTGCCCGCGCGAGTTCTTGAAAATTTAAAAATTCTCCCGACCGCAACGAGCACTGCGCAATTGACATATTATTCTCCTGAGGAAAGCAGAAATGTCGAAATGTTGGAGTTAAATCCGATATAAAGCGCTATAGACCATTTCATTGTTAAAGTAGTAATAGTAAATAGACCAAATGGAGTGCAATTCATGGAGTATTCGCACGAGACAATTACTCTCACTGAAAGCAATTATTGCAAACCACAATAGAACCGCAAAAGTCTTGCGATGACAGCAAACTAACAGATAAATGACGTCACGCCATAGCAACTGGACCTGGCAAATTTTTGAGCTTCCGGTTAGCTCTGGCTCGGGATGGGGTGAAAACAGATGATAGTAATTGATTATGATATTTATACCTAAAGGCTCCAATATGGTACTTGACAAGATCAGGGAATATAATTATACCTAGTCACTGCGTTATTTGTGTCCAGTATAATTTATTCCATACCATGCGACCGGATCCTGCAAAGGGTCTATTATGTGTCTCGTTGGCAATTTACAATCTCATTTTCAAATCGCGCTCATGAAATGCATTGTAGAAAAGTTATAGAACAACCCAGGAATAGGTTAAAAAAGAAATAATGGAAAAGTCTCAACGGAAAAAAAATAAGAGAACAGCTGGAGGTTTATGTTGCTCACGTATTAAACTAACTTCCCTGCAAATTTTAGCTCTTTAAATTGCCTTTCTTGCGTAAACATCAACTCGAGAAATCAAAGGTTGCCGTCCTGGGTTTTATGTTAAAATAAAAAGCACAAAAACCAAAAATAAAAATGCAAAATTTAAATCCTTGGCAAGCAAAGTAGCAAACGTCGCAGACAACCTAATTCGCCCGTAGGTGTGTGTCTGTGGCGGGTTCGGTTGGCATGCAGGCTACAAGGAAGAAAAAAATATTCAAATAATCACTCTACTCGCTTATTGGACTTGCTCTCTAAAAAGTAGCTGACAAATATGCAGTTATAGCAAAAAGGAATGGCTAAACAACATGCTACATATGACGTTATATTAGTTATTTGGTCATAATGGTAACTGACCATCGCCGAGCTAGTGTCGACATATATGTACTAGAGGGTTTCACTCACGTGACCAGCAGTTATGCAAATTCGGTCGAAAAAAACGTAAGTGTTTGCATAAGAAGAGTTCAAATCCCGCGAGATAAGCTTGGACCAGCATGGCTGTTATTTCATTGTTTTGGAACCCTAATAGTTCCGCTTTGACGTCACCAGGAACCTTCCCAACCTGCCCTTTGTGTGTCTAAGCGCGATTGAAATTGAAATTGTTCGCAAAAATGTCAAAAGGTGGCTTCTCAGAACGGTTCGCAATGAAAGTACTTTCACGTTACCTTGGCCTCCCCGTGTCCAACATTGATAATTGTCTTGCTCTTTCAAAATGAGCTCCTCTAATCTATAACTAACGCCTTCACGTGTAGTGATGGGTGCGTGAAACTTTTCATTCTTCAGTCCAGCTTTAAAATACAAAATGATGATGTTGGATGCCCTATGAACAGGGGATTAATAAAATAAAGTAAGAATTATAATCTGTAAGATTCGAGTAAAATTAAAAGGTCGTGGTCACGAACATTACTGATTCGGCTGAAATTTTGTATGTAGTTTTGTTTTCATCGCACAGAATACAACAGCAACAAGAACAGTTTATTACCCATTATTAGAAGTTTATTAGAAGATTATACAGCATTTTAAACGAATCATGTGAAAAGTTAAAAGGTTACCAGCTACCAGAAATAACTAAGAAGCTAAAAATGCCAGCAGCTGGTTTAAATGATATAAATTTAAATGTTTACAGCGAAGGAAAGCTAGTTGTTACTGTTACTTGACAGTTTATCAGATATCTTAGGTCTGTCATATTGCCGCTAATATTACAGATTAGAATTCTTTCGCGGGCGATTGATATTGGTCTAAAAAACTAGTTTCCGATAATTTTCTTGCAACGTTGTTATCAGACAGTTAGGTTTTGAACAGTTTCTAATCGGACAGTTCAATAAGCCAATCAAATTCAAAGTTGTAGTTTAAATCAATCAATCGCATTCAAAGTTGTAGTTTAAATCAAGCAATCATGACATTAAACAATTTGCACCTCCTTTTTCAGTCTTGTAATGCAAATGTTCCCCTTTCTTTCATAACTTGGCTCTTCGGCTCTCCTCCTCCCCGTAAATTGTATTTTTTATGATAAATTGATAATAAGAGTTCGTGTCGTCCAATTCGGTCTGTAATCATTCTCGTTATAAACAAATTGGAGTCCCGCTGCGCGGTCGTCTGATTTTGTTATCACTCGTATGATTACAGACCGAATTGGATTTCACTCAGTCCTATTACCATTACTTATTATTGAAATAAACTCGAAAAGGCTAGTCTCATGCATTGGTTAAGATGAACGCGCATTTTTTTTTAGTAAAATTCAGACCCATTTAACATCATGGCAGCCGAAAAGCTAATTTAAGGGTTGAAAAGATATTTTTGGCGTATCTTTGGTAATCGAAGGGTTAATCCACATGCAATCTTGAATTTAGCCTGTACTAGGGGGGGTTGAAAATCAGTTTGGAAACCGACATGAGAGAAAAAGGAAAGCCTGTGGGAGAAGTCTCCTCAAACGAGTCATGTCTTACCGTTTTCGCGCTGATCTCTAAATAACCAGACACCTGGTATAAGCTACAGAATTAAATTTTGAAGCTTTTTGTCAAACAATCTAATCGTATGAAATGCTGTTCATCCGGAACATAAAAACAAAACTTAACAAGCAATCGGATTCAATTCGCACCGCATGCACTTTTCACATAACTGAATACTTTAATACCCTAATCAATATCTTACATATTTTCACACTTCTACTACTATATATACAATTAATTCTATCATGTACTTTCAACTTGATAATGATGACATGGAGTCATCGAAACGTCGTTCTATTTTTATATTGCTTACATTTATTCTAAAGTGTTTCACGAAACCTTTTATCATCACAAATAACATTAGCTATTAATTAACAAAAAAAAACTGCCAGTGTAGCTTTGACATTAAACATCAAATACAAATACATTTCGTCAGTTGTGAAGTGCAAAGGTACAATACCTAGGTGGCGAAGATCAACCGCAGTTCCCTCTCGAGAGAGGAACAATTATATCTTGGCATTCTAAAAGAGCTTATTGAAACCCTGAGATGCGGCTTTTGAAAACAGAAAATAAAATGAATGTATGCTTTACGTCTTGTGTTTGCGATCTGTTAAAGTGATATACTGTGCATCGGTGTAGTATTTCGAGTCCAATAAATAAACCATAAACTTACTTTATTGTTCCATGTGCTGACAACGTGGGAAGCTGATCGAAACTCTGGAAAAAAACATGTGAGGAGTGGTTACATAGCACATACAACATTCCACAATCGGCTGATGAAGTACCCGCCAACAAACTTTGAAAATCCACATTTTGCCATAACAGACAAGCTGAAAGTTTTGATAGCTATATCTGATATACTTCAGTCTCCAAGAAGCAAAAACCATAAAGTGAATATCTTACAAGTGCGAGCACACCGAAATTTATTGAAGATTATTTAGAGGAAACACAAAAGAGAATGCAATGAAGCTAATTTGAGCACTGATCAGGTTACGTCCGTCGGACACAAATCTCATTCTCTTTTTTACTGTACATTTGCCGGGAAAGGAAACTCTGCGATTTAGCAGCTGATAAGGCCGAAATAATTACTCTGGAATAACTGAGAAGCAAAACACATCCAGATCGAATTATTAGCACAACTCGCCTCAACTTGTACCGTAAACTTCCGATAGTAACGACTCCGGAAAGCAACATAAAAAACTTCGTTGCCTCTAGTAAATCCCGACAGTAGCTTCCCCCCTCCCCCGAAATTAGCGAGCCCAGCCCCACGCAAACTCCTCATACCCGCCAAAAACTACGAGACCAAGGTTAGTTGCTGGTTAATTTAGTCGTAAATCCTATAAAACGCACTACAGACTGGAAGAAAGACGAGCGTGTTTTACAAGACCTTCCCATAATGCATTTCGAATAAACTATATTATCAATTAGTATAAGTTCAGAGCTGAACAAAGAGTTTCCTGCAATCCGATTGGTCGAGCAGTACCTTACAGTTAACAATTATTCGCCTCAGGCTCAGTGAATATTGTCGAATAATCCCCTCGACTTCGTCTCGGGATTATTCGACAATTTTCACTGAGCCTGAGGCGAATAATTGTTTTAGTATAATTTCAGAGCTGAACAACAGAGAATAACGGATTAAAACATAAAAATAGACCGAATTGTTCGTTTTGGTTTGTAGCCGTAGAGTTTAAATAACAAGCTAACATCAGCTAACATGTAAGTTTACATCGATTGTGAGTCAGTTTACTCATCGCCAAGTTCAGCAGTAAAACAGACAAACGAAACATTACAAAAACATTAATCCGGTACCTTTGTTTTATCTCTGTTGGCTCCATTCATAGTTGTCATCATCGTCTCAAAAAGCGTAACTTTCGAGCAAAACAGACTTCGGTCAATCCGGATCTGACCTGCTGGCGATCAACAAACCACAGCGTTTACGATTCTTAACTGCCTTGAATACGAGTTCTTGAAAGGTTTGTTGGTACAAGAGCGACAGCAGTCATTTTGAAAATTATCCATCCTTTCAAATATCCTGGACTTACAGTGATGTCTTTCATTTAAGGACGTTCGCGCCCATTGCTACTGCGCATCTCTAGTGCGCACGCTATTCATTGGTCACGCGTGTGCCACGTCATTTTCAAGCGCGCGCACCGATTCGAAAACTCAACAAAACAGAGCGGATGACCTTTGCGTTAACTTGGTGCGTGAATATTTTTGTTGGATGCTCGGTGACCCCCACTCTTTTTTCGGCAGATCACTTCCTTTTCTATCTCTTTCCATCATACTAAAAACAAGAGTCTTTTTTGCATCTCTGCGATATTTTGCGAACCAAGAAGTTTCCATCGCATTAGCCTGTCCGGCTGGCAGAAGTCGTGAGCAAATGATTTCAGTTTTTAATTACTGAGCATTTTCGGGCGATCAAAAAATGAGCTTTTATTTAGGCTTATAGCCTTGAAGTTAACTTCAGCTCATTGGCATTTGGCGATATCAAACATCAGAGAATTCGTTTTTTGTATTTGTTGGCCAGCAGCTCCAACTTTATTTTGCCCGTAAGGCATTGTTCACAGGTGACTTTTCAGAATGACGGCCATCTTGCAGGAGCGAGTGAAATGTTATACCGTAGGGCAAAAATACGAAAAACCACGATAATATTTAGCTTATTACATCTAAAATTATATTTCTTATTTCCTTATGGAAACTGCAGTTGGGTTCGGCCATATTATCCTAAAGCCTAACTTCAAAACTCATGTACAAGCACCGAAGTATATTTGCGCCCGCCTGATTTCTTCTTTATTTCGTCCTAATTGGCGAAAGGAATCCAGTGAAAAGACTCTCAACTCGGTGCTTGTTTTTACGTATCAAACAGTGAAGTGAGGAACAATGCGTCCGCTTATGTTTCTGTTTTATTTGAAGTTAACCGCCTTCTGTGAAATTAAACTCATTCTTCAAAAAATGCATGGATGTGAGAGTAATGTAAACCACCTTCACGTCATTCACATAAAACCCTTCTAAACGACTAGAAAAGAGCCAAGGACACAAGTAAATAAAAGTACATTTAATTTCATCTCGGATAAAGTGTTCGGGTTCCCTGTGCTGTCAACTAAATCTCGTCTCACCCCTGTCAAAGTTTCCACAGCCACTTTGTCAATATATGACGCGATTTATTTTCAATAAGAGGACAGACGCATAAAAAAAATTATGTAAAGTTTTTAAATGCACCATCCCTTTTAAAATGACCTATAGCTGACACAGTGCGCATCTAAGTTTTAATATGCTTGTGCTTTGTTACCATACCCCTTTTGCTAGTTCCAGTTCAAATCAAAAGTTGGTTTTAGTACTGCGTTTTGAAATTGAAGCAGTTGACCACGATATTAATGCCCTTTGTTCATAGCTGGCTATTGTAATCGCGAAAAGAAGACTGTCTCGCCAAATTCGCGAACTTAAATACAAGTGTATTAAGGAACTAAACAAAATAATGAAACAGTTATATGGCGCCAGTATGATTTTCTTCAAAGGCACTTTACAGTATCAGAGAAAATCTAAAAAAATATATTGAAAAATTAAAAAGATTAGTCAAAGCCGATGAATAATAAACTGAATGTCATAATGGTTTTTTTTGTGGGGGGCCGCTTAGGCCTGTTATCATCGTACAATTTCCAGAGGGAAACTCGCCTGCAGCGATGCAGTTTGTCAGACTCCTAGAAGTATCGGGATCCGCTACAGCAAAATGATCCAACGGGAAGGCATTACAGTTATGATCTACAAAGAAATAGCAGGTGTTTGTTACGGTGAGTGAACTGGAACAGAAACCTGTAACTCAGAAATGCACGACGAACTAAACCAAATATCTCTACGGTGGCTTTCTATATTTTTCTGTCAGCGAAAACAAATATGTAAATCATACTAAATTGTCTGATTTTCTCTCCTCAAATGAATAAAAGGCTCTTGACAAGAAACGTCTTGAGTCTATTATTTCAAATTGATGGTAGTGAATTCTAATGTGCAGGTGAGCTTCCACAGAGAAGGATCTTGATCAATTTGCATTCAAGTTATAAGATGAGTTATGATGAGCCTAGTTGACGTATTGAGTCTAGAATGTAAGCATATCGCGTATGTACGACCGTACCCATTACTCACCAGTCAATAATAAGGTAGCATTGGAATAAAAAAAACCCGGCTTTTTCACTGGTGACAACGACTAGTATGTCATGCATTTTTCATACAACATGTTGTCAAGCTGGTATTGAATATCCATGGGGAAAGTAAATTGTCACTGAAGTCTAAACTTTTCATTCTTATCTCAGGCCTTCTACTTAGTCCCTCTTACCAAGCACGATGATAGCTTTGAAGCCTCCAACGGCGTGTGCAAAGCATACCAGGCAAAGTTCGATCATCCTTGAGACAAGAAGCTGCACAAAATGCTCCCTAAACAGTGTAATTTCAGAAATGTTCCTTGCAAAATCACGAGAAACGCATTGCACAGTAGTAGCCTCTAAAAACAAAATGCAATTTAACGATTGCGGCGTGAGAAATCTCTCATCCCCTGCCCTTGTAAATACAGTCGAACCTCGATTATCCGGACTATTCGATTATCTGGGCATTTTTCTCTGGTCCAGTTTTTTTCATGAATATCAAGAAACTCAAAGTCATAAAAAGCCCAATACTCCTTTCAAGAGACTGTTAAAACAGTGTATTGTCATGTGCGCATTATAGAAGCTAGAGAAGCGCAAAAAATGATAAGTGAGCAGCAAGCATATTCCCACGTGGTGAAGGTACTGGAAGGCACGTCATGACATCACCTGAAGTGGTCTCCATTTTTCAATGATTTGCCGCGGTAGTACAGCAAAAGCAGTGTGTGTAAGTGCACAACTTCTCCTAAATTTTTGTACAAAATAGTGATCTGAAAATATATGTGTATATTGCAAAGATATAAACAACATGGTTTTCACAATTTGTCCATCCTGGCGAGAACAAAAAGGCTCGAAAAAAAGCGCAAATCTAAAAAGAAAACATGGGTCGGTGGGAGTGGTGGGCGTTGTCTTTTCATTATTTATTAAAAATGACCTCGTATAGCGAAACCTTTCTCGGAGCACACTGCTATTCCCAAGTGTAATAATAGTGTTTCACTGTCTATTTACCGTTGCAAATATAGCATCGAAGACGTAAAGCATGGATCTGCGGTATTTTACCGATTTGAGGCAAGCTTCACCACTAAGAGTGATAAATTGGCTTAAGAACCGTGCTTTACTGGCAAATCCGCTCCACTGTGGAGAATGTAACCAAGCCATGACAATGGTTGAAAGATCAGATGTTCATGTCGAATGATAGCAATGGTTAGTATAAAGACAGGCTATGTTAACTTTAGAGTTGTATAATTTAAACCATTATGTCCATTACCAAAGCAGTGGGGCAAGCACGCTAGAACGCTGGCTCTGTTTCTATGTCTTTCTAGTAAGATGATAAATGATTCTAAATACACGGGAATATGTGCTTAGTATATGCAAGTCCACGTCAATCGGATAGTGCTTTCGAGATTCCAACAACAAAACTTGAAACGTGCCTCTTCTTTACTTGAATGGTTTTAAATCAAAATGAATTATATCGCTTGATAGGCCTGCTGCGCCCGTGGATCTATCATGTTCGCTGCTTTCGCGCTGAGTCAAGGTATATATGTTAAACCATCAATATGGGATTCATTATTCAATCCTTGGCTTAATATTGATGTCATCATTTTCTATTATTATTATCAGGCAAGAGAGGTACTAAATTTATATCCGTTTACTACTTTTCAACTCGGAGCTATATAATGGCAGTGCGTGACATAAAGCTATGAATGCGTCAGTGGAAAAATATATACTTATTTCATGATTATTTAGGGAAAGTTTTAGGAAAAGGGTAACTGTAAATGCTTGTTTGATCGATGCAGATAATAAGTCACCTAAAAAGCCAAAGTAAGTTGCAGATGTTTACACTATTGTCAGGCCGCCATATTGGTGTTCCAACATGGCGGCTCCATACTGGGTTCTGTAAATTTGTGCACAATTTTTCGACGAATATCTGAAGTTTAGGAAACTGCACATGAAGTTCAGGAAAAAGCACAAGATTTCTTAATTTTATCCATGGAATGGTTTTCCAGTTATTTTTATATAACGTGACAGTGCAAGTCAAGAATTTTCATTTGTCGTACTGCATCTTCCGAAAATCTAACCGAACACAGATACAAGGATCGTGTATATCAGGAAAACAACCACAACTACACAGAGAAATACAGGCACAAAGTTTTTGCGCATTACCTTGACTTAACATGGCGTAAGAGTGCCTGCAGGAATCCGCCAATCTCTGAGAATAGACCATTTTACAGTTGTTGGCAAAGTGACCTGGTCTCTGACTGGCAGCGAGGCTGGAGTTGACCTTGTTTTGATACAGACCTCTGCTTTTATTGTGCAAATCAAGTTGTTCTCATGCTAACTAGTTTACATTTACATGAGAAAAGCTTGAAGGTCTGTATCAAAGCAACGTCACCTCCAGCCTCGCTTGCATTCATGGCCAGGTAACTAAGCACACAACTGTAAAATGGCCTATTTGATTTCTCTGATTTCTCTGTTCCCACGATCGTGCATCGTTCTTGCAGGCTAATCCCGTTGCTATTGTATACCAAACGTCCAGAAAACTAAACTGTTTAACGTTCTCGGTACTTGGAGACAAGAAAAATAAGGGGCGAGAAAAAAAAAACGTTGGAAAAAAGGCGAGGAACGTTGTTGACCTTTATTCTCTAGCTTGTCCTCAACTACAGAGACCCTGGAACAGGCTACCAGAAAGGGAGACTATCTCATAAACGGACATGTCATTGCTAAAAACGCAGACTAAATGACTCTTCCCAGACTTCCGTTTGAATAACCTCTCACCCAAAGTGCACTCTTCTTGAAGCTGAAAAGTGAGCCCTGCCGCCGGACCAAATAAGATATGAGATCGAGAACTTATGATATCCTTTGTAAACCCCTAATAGGGCCTCAATTCTAAAAGATGTTTCCATTCTGACTCTCGTTCTATTCCTTTTAGGAGATGCCGCAATTGCAAGAAAAAACGCAGTGTAAGAACGAACAGTTTTTTGCAAAGTGGCCAAAAATCCCTTTGGTGAAGCTCTTTTAATGACTTCTGGTCAATGGACCAGAGTCGTAAATCCACGGCTAGGATGATGTCCATGAGTAACAACCTAGTCTGCACTGTTTTCCGAAGTTTGGAGGATGCATGTTCTGCGGACATTGCAACAAATCCTTTCATTCCATTTGGGGAAACAGCTGTTGTGAAGTGTGACGAAAGCAAGTTTAATCACAAACCAAAGGTCAGTTATTATACATGCTTATTATACAAATTTGGTTGAATTCTTTGACAATTGATTTCACTGATCAACAATTGTCAACTCTATTAGTATAACAGAGGAAGAAGAGCTCCAAACTTGTGGGTCTTTGGAGTCATCTTTACAGCAACGAGGCCTGCTAGAGGGTTTTTCGAAGTGGTGGCGAGCCAAGATCGTGCGACGCTGTTGCTGATTATCCGAAAATGTCTACAACTGGGCAGTGAAGTCTACACTGATGACTGGGGGGCCTACAGAAACCTGAGGCGACATCTGCCGAACCACGTCACCAGACATCGCGTTGCTGTCCACGCAGATAATTTTGTGGACCCAGTAACTGGGGTTCATACTCAGGAAGCTGAATCTGCTTTCCAATTTGCCCGTTACTTGCTTTAAAGCCCTTCTTGTGCTTTCGTCACCAACATTGTGTACTGCCAGTAAGACCTCGCTTTCGGCTTCGTAAAAACCAATGATCTCAAAGCCATACGCCAGATAGAGATGTAAAGCTGGTATATTGGAGAATCGTGCTAAAACAAGCCAGATGTAGGTACTAGCTCCGTGGGAATCCTGCGCCACTCTTTTTCTAACCTCTTCTATTGCACTGGAGAGAAGAATGTCTCCCAAACACAAGGAACGCTTCTCCACTCTTTAACAAAATAGCTAACCTCCCACATCCGTTTCCGAGCTGTAGTCCTCATGTTGCTTGGCACTTCATGCCCTGCAAGAGATGTTAATTTGCGGGCTTCGTAGCTCTTTTTTTTCAACAAAATCAAGAAAGATGGATCGCTGGAATCCTTCTCAATCGAGGGATATATTGGTGTTCTGAAAGATTCAACCTTTCAGTAACTATCCTTGAATTAAGCTCCGATTAATGCAGTAGGACTGGTCTGTGGCGAGAGAAAATGGTGTAGCACTAGGGGCGAGAAGAGATAATTTTGATGGCTCCTATGAAATTGAACTTTTTGTGGAAAAGGCGCAGGAGCAAAAATGATCTGTGCAAGATAAACGCTAGACGAGGCTCCCTGAATCATGCATAAATAATTGCAGAGTGCAATTTGGTCTGAAATGATACTCGTGATTTCAAAATCGAACCAGCGCGAGTATGATTTCAGATCAAAATTTAGAGCCTAGATGGAGGCACTTCATATCTTGTTATGCTATGCTTGTTCATAAGTGAACAGTTATTTTCCAGTACTTTAAAAGTTCTTCACACAAGAGCATATTTCTAGAAACTGAATACTGCTCCCTGTTTCTTCTTACAACTTGTAAGCTTGGTTCAGAACAATTGTGGCTGAGGTAGTATTGTTTTTCCCATTCTTTATGTTGTTTTTTAAGAGCAGTGTGATGAGCTAGCATTTGAGTCTGAACAGGTGCAAAAAGGCTTTCATAATTCCTTTGTAAATGTCATTTATGGGATGTTCTTTCAGGTTTAGTCTTGCAGTGTCCACTTTGTACAAGCAATCTCACTCCCAAACTATTTTCACTATATTTGTGCAGTTTGGTTTTGATTTCTTTCACTTGTGGACTGCTGGACTTGGCAAGAGAGTAAGAGGTACTATTTTGCTGGTTTCCTTCTGCTGCTGCAATCATTAGTGACAAGGAAGTGATTTGTTGGAAAAGCATATCCTGTTTGCAATGCCATTTTCGCCATCTCAAGCCTTGGTAGTGTTGGAACAGGCTCATCTTCCTCCGGGAGCGTTGCTGGGTCATAGACGCCACGAATGTCCAGCAATAGCCGGTTATAGATGTCAACACCATAACAGTCACCGAGGATTCTAGCGTCATCAACATCGATGCCCCCTCTGAGTTGCTGGAGTTCCCCCTGCAGAAAATCTCTTCCCTCACGCCACAGAGGCTGTGGAACTTGACAGTCCCCTTTACCTAGACCTCTAGGCGCCTCTTGTGTATTGAATCCTACGAGCGTGCTTAGCATTTTAATTAGATCCGATGGAACTCCTTCGATCTGAGCAAACGAACTCGGGTAGACCTTTTGGATAAAATTAATTTCCCGAGCACCGTTTACTTTTTCTTCACCAATAACAAGCCGTGTAGCTGTGCCACTCTAAGGTCGCATAATCCATCCCCATCTCCGGGAGGTGTGTTTGGAAATTTGAGAGAAATGCGTATGTAGGGTGCCTCAAGTTGGGATTGCTGTGCTCTGAGGGCGTTGGCCAGTAAGGCTTCGTTTCTCAACCTTTTTGTCAAACAAATCTTGCACTCCAGGTAGCACAATCTTTGCTTCTGTCCAACTCAATTGGGCTTGTCGAAGTACCGGATAACGGTAATCAACCCAGGCAATTCGTTTAACGATACCATTCCTTTGTCAGCTAGCCACTTTGCAGTATTCAAGACATGTTCATCTCGAATTTTGCTTAAGCTCTAACTGTCGAGCTAACTGTAGTTGCTGCAGAAATGGTTGAGAAATATCTTCTTTAGGTTTTTCAGTCGTAGATACAATGTTTCGTATCATCTTGTCTTGCGGAGCGTCTTCGATGCATGTTTTGCGCGTGCAGGTAGTTAAAATTGTCTTGGTAAGACCTGAACTTCAAGTTGGACACGTAGTGCTCTAGATCTTCTTCTGTCTCACCACCGACAAATTGAGCTACTCCTCGTGTAAGTAACCTATCCGCCTTTCTTCCTTTTGGCGGACTTGGTGTCTCGCTCACAATTTCCTTCTACGAGTCAGATATCAATATAACAGTAAACACGAGGGCTTTTCGGGCCGAATTGCAATTAAAACATCAAATTTCTGCAGGGCACCAATCAACCCCTAGTTCCTCGACAGTTCAAATAGAAATAGAGAGCGAACAATATAATTCTTTTACTAGGCATCTTGCTAAACTTTACTTCGAACAACGGTTTTCAAATACCTCTCGACGTATTATTAAACTTTGCGCCTTAAAAGGATTGCAGGGATTGAATTGTCATTTAAAATGGAAGTTGTGTCCACGTGCATTAGTTTTTTTCAATAACTTTTAAAGTCAAGAAAGCGTAAATGCTTTTCGTTTAGTCTTCTTAGGAATTTAATTATCCGTTTGCATAGCTTGATCACCCAAATATTAAGACAGAAAAGGCAACAATAAACTTAGTAAATGCAAGTTGAAGAGATACTCGTTTTGGAATAAAACCGAAGAAACACCAGCGATATTTGCTACTCGAGGATTATTAATAATAGTCATTTAGTCCTCTTCTCCTTCTGTAGCCACAGGTGACTGCCCAGAGAACGGTACGTCCTCGGAAACGTCCCGAGCTTCTTCCTGGATTTCCTGAGAACACGCTCTCTGGATCTCGGATGTACCCTGCAACGATGCTACGGTGCCTGTGTGAGCAGCTGGGGGCTGTTCAGAAACTCTTAAATGAGGAGATTGGTCTTCCTGTAATTCCTGGGAGGAGGCTCTCTGGATCTCCAGCTGGTCGGTAATGGATGAACCTGCAACTCGGCTCCTGCCGTTACTCTTCCAGCATCTACAGAACACTGGGAGAATAACTTTACTCCAGAAACCACTGTACCTTGGCTGTCTGGGATGTTCTTGCTGCTGCTGGATGAAAACATGTCATCTAGCGCCATCCATGGTTGCACAGTGACCTTTAGCACAGGTAGAAGGAAAGTGCTTTCCAATTTGCCCGTTACTTGCTTTAAAGCCCTTCTTGTGCTTTCGTCACCAACATTGCGTACTGCCAGTAAGACCTGGCTTTGGGCTTCGTAAAAACCAATGATCTCAATGCCATGCGCCAGATAGAGATGTAAAGCTGGTATATTGGAGAATCCTGCTAAAACAAGCCAGATGTAGGTACTAGCTCCGTGGGAATCCTGCGCTGCTCTTTTTCTAACCTCTTCTATTGCACAGGAGAGAAGAATGTCTCCCAAACACAAGGAACGCTTCTCCACTCTTTTAATACAATAGTTAACCTCCCACATCAGTTTCTGAGCTGTAGTCCTCATGTCGCTTGGCACTTCATGCCCTGCAAGAGATGTTAATTTGCGGGCTTCGTAGCTCTTTTTTTTCAACAAAATCAAGAAAGATGGATCGCTGGAATCCTTCTCAATCGAGGGATATATTGGTGTTCTGAAAGATTCAACCTTTCAGTAACTATCCTTGAATTAAGCTCCGATTAATGCAGTAGGACTGGTCTGTGGCGAGAGAAAATGGTGTAGCACTAGGGGCGAGAAGAGATAATTTTGATGGCTCCTATGAAATTGAACTTTTTGTGGAAAAGGCACAGGAGCAAAAATGATCTGTGCAAGATAAACGCTAGACGAGGCTCCCTGAATCATGCATAAATAATTGCAGAGTGCAATTTGGTCTGAAATGATACTCGTGATTTCAAAATCGAACCAGCGCGAGTATGATTTCAGATCAAAATTTAGAGCCTAGATGGAGGCACTTCATATCTTGTTATGCTATGCTTGTTCATAAGTGAACAGTTATTTTCCAGTACTTTAAAAGTTCTTCACACAAGAGCATATTTCTAGAAACTGAATACTGCTCCCTGTTTCTTCTTACAACTTGTAAGCTTGGTTCAGAACAATTGTGGCTGAGGTAGTATTGTTTTTCCCATTCTTTATGTTGTTTTTTAAGAGCAGTGTGATGAGCTAGCATTTGAGTCTGAACAGGTGCAAAAAGGCTTTCATAATTCCTTTGTAAATGTCATTTATGGGATGTTCTTTCAGGTTTAGTCTTGCAGTGTCCACTTTGTACAAGCAATCTCACTCCCAAACTATTTTCACTATATTTGTGCAGTTTGGTTTTGATTTCTTTCACTTGTGGACTGCTGGACTTGGCAAGAGAGTAAGAGGTACTATTTTGCTGGTTTCCTTCTGCTGCTGCAATCATTAGTGACAAGGAAGTGATTTGTTGGAAAAGCATATCCTGTTTGCAATGCCATTTTCGCCATCTCAAGCCTTGGTAGTGTTGGAACAGGCTCATCTTCCTCCGGGAGCGTTGCTGGGTCATAGACGCCACGAATGTCCAGCAATAGCCGGTTATAGATGTCAACACCATAACAGTCACCGAGGATTCTAGCGTCATCGACATCGATGCCCCCTCTGAGTTGCTGGAGTTCCCCCTGCAGAAAATCTCTTCCCTCACGCCACAGAGGCTGTGGAACTTGACAGTCCCCTTTACCTAGACCTCTAGGCGCCTCTTGTGTATTGAATCCTACGAGCGTGCTTAGCATTTTAATTAGATCCGATGGAACTCCTTCGATCTGAGCAAACGAACTCGGGTAGACCTTTTGGATAAAATTAATTTCCCGAGCACCGTTTACTTTTTCTTCACCAATAACAAGCCGTGTAGCTGTGCCACTCTAAGGTCGCATAATCCATCCCCATCTCCGGGAGGTGTGTTTGGAAATTTGAGAGAAATGCGTATGTAGGGTGCCTCAAGTTGGGATTGCTGTGCTCTGAGGGCGTTGGCCAGTAAGGCTTCGTTTCTCAACCTTTTTGTCAAACAAATCTTGCACTCCAGGTAGCACAATCTTTGCTTCTGTCCAACTCAATTGGGCTTGTCCAAGTACCGGATAACGGTAATCAACCCAGGCAATTCGTTTAACGATACCATTCCTTTGTCAGCTAGCCACTTTGCAGTATTCAAGACATGTTCATCTCGAATTTTGCTTAAG
Organism: Micromussa lordhowensis; assembly: GCA_964020085.1. NCBI lineage: Eukaryota > Metazoa > Cnidaria > Anthozoa > Scleractinia > Lobophylliidae > Micromussa > Micromussa lordhowensis. Next base: position 34,216,469 of record OZ026602.1, on the reverse strand, counting down.
CTCTAACTGTCGAGCTAACTGTAGTTGCTGCAGAAATGGTTGAGAAATATCTTCTTTAGGTTTTTCAGTCGTAGATACAATGTTTCGTATCATCTTGTCTTGCGGAGCGTCTTCGATGCATGTCAAAACGTTTTGCGCGTGCAGGTAGTTAAAATTGTCTTGGTAAGACCTGAACTTCAAGTTGGACACGTAGTGCTCTAGATCTTCTTCTGTCTCACCACCGACAAATTGAGCTACTCCTCGTGTAAGTAACCTATCCGCTTTTCTTCCTTTTGGCGGACTTGGTGTCTCGCTCACAATTTCCTTCTATGAGTCAGATATCAATATAACAGTAAACACGAGGGCTTTTCGGGCCGAATTGCAATTAAAACATCAAATTTCTGCAGGGCACCAATCAACCCTTAGTTCCTCGACAGTTCAAATAGAAATAGAGAGCGAACAATATAATTCTTTTACTAGGCATCTTGCTAAACTTTACTTCGAACAACGGTTTTCAAATACCTCTCGACGTATTATTAAACTTTGCGCCTTAAAAGGATTGCAGGGATTGAATTGTCATTTAAAATGGAAGTTGTGTCCACGTGCATTAGTTTTTTTCAATAACTTTTAAAGTCAAGAAAGCGTAAATGCTTTTCGTTTAGTCTTCTTAGGAATTTAATTATCCGTTTGCATAGCTTGATCACCCAAATATTAAGACAGAAAAGGCAACAATAAACTTAGTAAATGCAAGTTGAAGAGATACTCGTTTTGGAATAAAACCGAAGAAACACCAGCGATATTTGCTACTCGAGGATTATTAATAATAGTCATTTAGTCCTCTTCTCCTTCTGTAGCCACAGGTGACTGCCCAGAGAACGGTACGTCCTCGGAAACGTGCCGAGCTTCTTCCTGGATTTCCTGAGAACACGCTCTCTGGATCTCGGATGTACCCTGCAACGATGCTACGGTGCCTGTGTGAGCAGCTGGGGGCTGTTCAGAAACTTCTTAAATGAGGAGATTGGTCTTCCTGTAATTCCTGGGAGGAGGCTCTCTGGATCTCCAGCTGGTCGGTAATGGATGAAGCTGCAACTCGGCTCCTGCCGTTACTCTTCCAGCATCTACAGAACACTGGGAGAATAACTTTACTCCAGAAACCACTGTACCTTGGCTGTCTGGGATGTTCTTGCTGCTGCTGGATGAAAACATGTCATCTAGCGCCATCCATGGTTGCACAGTGACCTTTAGCACAGGTAGAAGGAAAGTGCTTTCCAATTTGCCCGTTACTTGCTTTAAAGCCCTTCTTGTGCTTTCGTCACCAACATTGCGTACTGCCAGTAAGACCTGGCTTTGGGCTTCGTAAAAACCAATGATCTCAATGCCATGCGCCAGATAGAGATGTAAAGCTGGTATATTGGAGAATCCTGCTAAAACAAGCCAGATGTAGGTACTAGCTCCGTGGGAATCCTGCGCTGCTCTTTTTCTAACCTCTTCTATTGCACAGGAGAGAAGAATGTCTCCCAAACACAAGGAACGCTTCTCCACTCTTTTAATACAATAGTTAACCTCCCACATCAGTTTCTGAGCTGTAGTCCTCATGTCGCTTGGCACTTCATGCCCTGCAAGAGATGTTAATTTGCGGGCTTCGTAGCTCTTTTTTTTCAACAAAATCAAGAAAGATGGATCGCTGGAATCCTTCTCAATCGAGGGATATATTGGTGTTCTGAAAGATTCAACCTTTCAGTAACTATCCTTGAATTAAGCTCCGATTAATGCAGTAGGACTGGTCTGTGGCGAGAGAAAATGGTGTAGCACTAGGGGCGAGAAGAGATAATTTTGATGGCTCCTATGAAATTGAACTTTTTGTGGAAAAGGCACAGGAGCAAAAATGATCTGTGCAAGATAAACGCTAGACGAGGCTCCCTGAATCATGCATAAATAATTGCAGAGTGCAATTTGGTCTGAAATGATACTCGTGATTTCAAAATCGAACCAGCGCGAGTATGATTTCAGATCAAAATTTAGAGCCTAGATGGAGGCACTTCATATCTTGTTATGCTATGCTTGTTCATAAGTGAACAGTTATTTTCCAGTACTTTAAAAGTTCTTCACACAAGAGCATATTTCTAGAAACTGAATACTGCTCCCTGTTTCTTCTTACAACTTGTAAGCTTGGTTCAGAACAATTGTAGCTGAGGTAGTATTGTTTTTCCCATTCTTTATGTTGTTTTTTAAGAGCAGTGTGATGAGCTAGCATTTGAGTCTGAACAGGTGCAAAAAGGCTTTCATAATTCCTTTGTAAATGTCATTTATGGGATGTTCTTTCAGGTTTAGTCTTGCAGTGTCCACTTTGTACAAGCAATCTCACTCCCAAACTATTTTCACTATATTTGTGCAGTTTGGTTTTGATTTCTTTCACTTGTGGACTGCTGGACTTGGCAAGAGAGTAAGAGGTACTATTTTGCTGGTTTCCTTCTGCTGCTGCAATCATTAGTGACAAGGAAGTGATTTGTTGGAAAAGCATATCCTGTTTGCAATGCCATTTTCGCCATCTCAAGCCTTGGTAGTGTTGGAACAGGCTCATCTTCCTCCGGGAGCGTTGCTGGGTCATAGACGCCACGAATGTCCAGCAATAGCCGGTTATAGATGTCAACACCATAACAGTCACCGAGGATTCTAGCGTCATCGACATCGATGCCCCCTCTGAGTTGCTGGAGTTCCCCCTGCAGAAAATCTCTTCCCTCACGCCACAGAGGCTGTGGAACTTGACAGTCCCCTTTACCTAGACCTCTAGGCGCCTCTTGTGTATTGAATCCTACGAGCGTGCTTAGCATTTTAATTAGATCCGATGGAACTCCTTCGATCTGAGCAAACGAACTCGGGTAGACCTTTTGGATAAAATTAATTTCCCGAGCACCGTTTACTTTTTCTTCACCAATAACAAGCCGTGTAGCTGTGCCACTCTAAGGTCGCATAATCCATCCCCATCTCCGGGAGGTGTGTTTGGAAATTTGAGAGAAATGCGTATGTAGGGTGCCTCAAGTTGGGATTGCTGTGCTCTGAGGGCGTTGGCCAGTAAGGCTTCGTTTCTCAACCTTTTTGTCAAACAAATCTTGCACTCCAGGTAGCACAATCTTTGCTTCTGTCCAACTCAATTGGGCTTGTCCAAGTACCGGATAACGGTAATCAACCCAGGCAATTCGTTTAACGATACCATTCCTTTGTCAGCTAGCCACTTTGCAGTATTCAAGACATGTTCATCTCGAATTTTGCTTAAGCTCTAACTGTCGAGCTAACTGTAGTTGCTGCAGAAATGGTTGAGAAATATCTTCTTTAGGTTTTTCAGTCGTAGATACAATGTTTCGTATCATCTTGTCTTGCGGAGCGTCTTCGATGCATGTCAAAACGTTTTGCGCGTGCAGGTAGTTAAAATTGTCTTGGTAAGACCTGAACTTCAAGTTGGACACGTAGTGCTCTAGATCTTCTTCTGTCTCACCACCGACAAATTGAGCTACTCCTCGTGTAAGTAACCTATCCGCCTTTCTTCCTTTTGGCGGACTTGGTGTCTCGCTCACAATTTCCTTCTACGAGTCAGATATCAATATAACAGTAAACACGAGGGCTTTTCGGGCCGAATTGCAATTAAAACATCAAATTTCTGCAGGGCACCAATCAACCCTTAGTTCCTCGACAGTTCAAATAGAAATAGAGAGCGAACAATATAATTCTTTTACTAGGCATCTTGCTAAACTTTACTTCGAACAACGGTTTTCAAATACCTCTCGACGTATTATTAAACTTTGCGCCTTAAAAGGATTGCAGGGATTGAATTGTCATTTAAAATGGAAGTTGTGTCCACGTGCATTAGTTTTTTTCAATAACTTTTAAAGTCAAGAAAGCGTAAATGCTTTTCGTTTAGTCTTCTTAGGAATTTAATTATCCGTTTGCATAGCTTGATCACCCAAATATTAAGACAGAAAAGGCAACAATAAACTTAGTAAATGCAAGTTGAAGAGATACTCGTTTTGGAATAAAACCGAAGAAACACCAGCGATATTTGCTACTCGAGGATTATTAATAATAGTCATTTAGTCCTCTTCTCCTTCTGTAGCCACAGGTGACTGCCCAGAGAACGGTACGTCCTCGGAAACGTCCCGAGCTTCTTCCTGGATTTCCTGAGAACACGCTCTCTGGATCTCGGATGTACCCTGCAACGATGCTACGGTGCCTGTGTGAGCAGCTGGGGGCTGTTCAGAAACTCTTAAATGAGGAGATTGGTCTTCCTGTAATTCCTGGGAGGAGGCTCTCTGGATCTCCAGCTGGTCGGTAATGGATGAACCTGCAACTCGGCTCCTGCCGTTACTCTTCCAGCATCTACAGAACACTGGGAGAATAACTTTACTCCAGAAACCACTGTACCTTGGCTGTCTGGGATGTTCTTGCTGCTGCTGGATGAAAACATGTCATCTAGCGCCATCCATGGTTGCACAGTGACCTTTAGCACAGGTAGAAGGAAAGTGCTTTCCAATTTGCCCGTTACTTGCTTTAAAGCCCTTCTTGTGCTTTCGTCACCAACATTGCGTACTGCCAGTAAGACCTGGCTTTGGGCTTCGTAAAAACCAATGATCTCAATGCCATGCGCCAGATAGAGATGTAAAGCTGGTATATTGGAGAATCCTGCTAAAACAAGCCAGATGTAGGTACTAGCTCCGTGGGAATCCTGCGCTGCTCTTTTTCTAACCTCTTCTATTGCACAGGAGAGAAGAATGTCTCCCAAACACAAGGAACGCTTCTCCACTCTTTTAATACAATAGTTAACCTCCCACATCAGTTTCTGAGCTGTAGTCCTCATGTCGCTTGGCACTTCATGCCCTGCAAGAGATGTTAATTTGCGGGCTTCGTAGCTCTTTTTTTTCAACAAAATCAAGAAAGATGGATCGCTGGAATCCTTCTCAATCGAGGGATATATTGGTGTTCTGAAAGATTCAACCTTTCAGTAACTATCCTTGAATTAAGCTCCGATTAATGCAGTAGGACTGGTCTGTGGCGAGAGAAAATGGTGTAGCACTAGGGGCGAGAAGAGATAATTTTGATGGCTCCTATGAAATTGAACTTTTTGTGGAAAAGGCACAGGAGCAAAAATGATCTGTGCAAGATAAACGCTAGACGAGGCTCCCTGAATCATGCATAAATAATTGCAGAGTGCAATTTGGTCTGAAATGATACTCGTGATTTCAAAATCGAACCAGCGCGAGTATGATTTCAGATCAAAATTTAGAGCCTAGATGGAGGCACTTCATATCTTGTTATGCTATGCTTGTTCATAAGTGAACAGTTATTTTCCAGTACTTTAAAAGTTCTTCACACAAGAGCATATTTCTAGAAACTGAATACTGCTCCCTGTTTCTTCTTACAACTTGTAAGCTTGGTTCAGAACAATTGTGGCTGAGGTAGTATTGTTTTTCCCATTCTTTATGTTGTTTTTTAAGAGCAGTGTGATGAGCTAGCATTTGAGTCTGAACAGGTGCAAAAAGGCTTTCATAATTCCTTTGTAAATGTCATTTATGGGATGTTCTTTCAGGTTTAGTCTTGCAGTGTCCACTTTGTACAAGCAATCTCACTCCCAAACTATTTTCACTATATTTGTGCAGTTTGGTTTTGATTTCTTTCACTTGTGGACTGCTGGACTTGGCAAGAGAGTAAGAGGTACTATTTTGCTGGTTTCCTTCTGCTGCTGCAATCATTAGTGACAAGGAAGTGATTTGTTGGAAAAGCATATCCTGTTTGCAATGCCATTTTCGCCATCTCAAGCCTTGGTAGTGTTGGAACAGGCTCATCTTCCTCCGGGAGCGTTGCTGGGTCATAGACGCCACGAATGTCCAGCAATAGCCGGTTATAGATGTCAACACCATAACAGTCACCGAGGATTCTAGCGTCATCGACATCGATGCCCCCTCTGAGTTGCTGGAGTTCCCCCTGCAGAAAATCTCTTCCCTCACGCCACAGAGGCTGTGGAACTTGACAGTCCCCTTTACCTAGACCTCTAGGCGCCTCTTGTGTATTGAATCCTACGAGCGTGCTTAGCATTTTAATTAGATCCGATGGAACTCCTTCGATCTGAGCAAACGAACTCGGGTAGACCTTTTGGATAAAATTAATTTCCCGAGCACCGTTTACTTTTTCTTCACCAATAACAAGCCGTGTAGCTGTGCCACTCTAAGGTCGCATAATCCATCCCCATCTCCGGGAGGTGTGTTTGGAAATTTGAGAGAAATGCGTATGTAGGGTGCCTCAAGTTGGGATTGCTGTGCTCTGAGGGCGTTGGCCAGTAAGGCTTCGTTTCTCAACCTTTTTGTCAAACAAATCTTGCACTCCAGGTAGCACAATCTTTGCTTCTGTCCAACTCAATTGGGCTTGTCCAAGTACCGGATAACGGTAATCAACCCAGGCAATTCGTTTAACGATACCATTCCTTTGTCAGCTAGCCACTTTGCAGTATTCAAGACATGTTCATCTCGAATTTTGCTTAAGCTCTAACTGTCGAGCTAACTGTAGTTGCTGCAGAAATGGTTGAGAAATATCTTCTTTAGGTTTTTCAGTCGTAGATACAATGTTTCGTATCATCTTGTCTTGCGGAGCGTCTTCGATGCATGTCAAAACGTTTTGCGCGTGCAGGTAGTTAAAATTGTCTTGGTAAGACCTGAACTTCAAGTTGGACACGTAGTGCTCTAGATCTTCTTCTGTCTCACCACCGACAAATTGAGCTACTCCTCGTGTAAGTAACCTATCCGCCTTTCTTCCTTTTGGCGGACTTGGTGTCTCGCTCACAATTTCCTTCTACGAGTCAGATATCAATATAACAGTAAACACGAGGGCTTTTCGGGCCGAATTGCAATTAAAACATCAAATTTCTGCAGGGCACCAATCAACCCTTAGTTCCTCGACAGTTCAAATAGAAATAGAGAGCGAACAATATAATTCTTTTACTAGGCATCTTGCTAAACTTTACTTCGAACAACGGTTTTCAAATACCTCTCGACGTATTATTAAACTTTGCGCCTTAAAAGGATTGCAGGGATTGAATTGTCATTTAAAATGGAAGTTGTGTCCACGTGCATTAGTTTTTTTCAATAACTTTTAAAGTCAAGAAAGCGTAAATGCTTTTCGTTTAGTCTTCTTAGGAATTTAATTATCCGTTTGCATAGCTTGATCACCCAAATATTAAGACAGAAAAGGCAACAATAAACTTAGTAAATGCAAGTTGAAGAGATACTCGTTTTGGAATAAAACCGAAGAAACACCAGCGATATTTGCTACTCGAGGATTATTAATAATAGTCATTTAGTCCTCTTCTCCTTCTGTAGCCACAGGTGACTGCCCAGAGAACGGTACGTCCTCGGAAACGTCCCGAGCTTCTTCCTGGATTTCCTGAGAACACGCTCTCTGGATCTCGGATGTACCCTGCAACGATGCTACGGTGCCTGTGTGAGCAGCTGGGGGCTGTTCAGAAACTCTTAAATGAGGAGATTGGTCTTCCTGTAATTCCTGGGAGGAGGCTCTCTGAATCTCCAGCTGGTCGGTAATGGATGAACCTGCAACTCGGCTCCTGCCGTTACTCTTCCAGCATCTACAGAACACTGGGATGTTCTTGCTGCTGCTGGATGAAAACATGTCATCTAGCGCCATCCATGGTTGCACAGTGACCTTTAGCACAGGTAGAAGGAAAGTGCTTTCCAATTTGCCCGTTACTTGCTTTAAAGCCCTTCTTGTGCTTTCGTCACCAACATTGCGTACTGCCAGTAAGACCTGGCTTTGGGCTTCGTAAAAACCAATGATCTCAATGCCATGCGCCAGATAGAGATGTAAAGCTGGTATATTGGAGAATCCTGCTAAAACAAGCCAGATGTAGGTACTAGCTCCGTGGGAATCCTGCGCTGCTCTTTTTCTAACCTCTTCTATTGCACAGGAGAGAAGAATGTCTCCCAAACACAAGGAACGCTTCTCCACTCTTTTAATACAATAGTTAACCTCCCACATCAGTTTCTGAGCTGTAGTCCTCATGTCGCTTGGCACTTCATGCCCTGCAAGAGATGTTAATTTGCGGGCTTCGTAGCTCTTTTTTTTCAACAAAATCAAGAAAGATGGATCGCTGGAATCCTTCTCAATCGAGGGATATATTGGTGTTCTGAAAGATTCAACCTTTCAGTAACTATCCTTGAATTAAGCTCCGATTAATGCAGTAGGACTGGTCTGTGGCGAGAGAAAATGGTGTAGCACTAGGGGCGAGAAGAGATAATTTTGATGGCTCCTATGAAATTGAACTTTTTGTGGAAAAGGCACAGGAGCAAAAATGATCTGTGCAAGATAAACGCAAGACGAGGCTCCCTGAATCATGCATAAATAATTGCAGAGTGCAATTTGGTCTGAAATGATACTCGTGATTTCAAAATCGAACCAGCGCGAGTATGATTTCAGATCAAAATTTAGAGCCTAGATGGAGGCACTTCATATCTTGTTATGCTATGCTTGTTCATAAGTGAACAGTTATTTTCCAGTACTTTAAAAGTTCTTCACACAAGAGCATATTTCTAGAAACTGAATACTGCTCCCTGTTTCTTCTTACAACTTGTAAGCTTGGTTCAGAACAATTGTGGCTGAGGTAGTATTGTTTTTCCCATTCTTTATGTTGTTTTTTAAGAGCAGTGTGATGAGCTAGCATTTGAGTCTGAACAGGTGCAAAAAGGCTTTCATAATTCTTTTGTAAATGTCATTTATGGGATGTTCTTTCAGGTTTAGTCTTGCAGTGTCCACTTTGTACAAGCAATCTCACTCCCGAACTATTTTCACTATATTTGTGCAGTTTGGTTTTGATTTCTTTCACTTGTGGACTGCTGGACTTGGCAAGAGAGTAAGAGGTACTATTTTGCTGGTTTCCTTCTGCTGCTGCAATCATTAGTGACAAGGAAGTGATTTGTTGGAAAAGCATATCCTGTTTGCAATGCCATTTTCGCCATCTCAAGCCTTGGTAGTGTTGGAACAGGCTCATCTTCCTCCGGGAGCGTTGCTGGGTCATAGACGCCACGAATGTCCAGCAATAGCCGGTTATAGATGTCAACACCATAACAGTCACCGAGGATTCTAGCGTCATCGACATCGATGTCCCCTCTGAGTTGCTGGAGTTCCCCCTGCAGAAAATCTCTTCCCTCACGCCACAGAGGCTGTGGAACTTGACAGTCCCCTTTACCTAGACCTCTAGGCGCCTCTTGTGTATCGAATCCTATGAGCGTGCTTAGCATTTCAATTAGATCCGATGGAACTCCTTCGATCTGAGCAAACGAACTCGGGTAAACCTTTTGGATAAAATTAATTTCCCGAGCACCGTTTACTTTTTCTTCACCAATAACAAGCCGTGTAGCTGTGCCACTCTAAGGTCGCATAATCCATCCCCATCTCCGGGAGGTGTGTTTGGAAATTTGAGAGAAATGCGTATGTAGGGTGCCTCAAGTTGGGATTGCTGTGCTCTGAGGGCGTTGGCCAGTAAGGCTTCGTTTCTCAACCTTTTTGTCAAACAAATCTTGCACTCCAGGTAGCACAATCTTTGCTTCTGTCCAACTCAATTGGGCTTGTCCAAGTTCCGGATAACGGTAATCAACCCAGGCAATTCGTACAATTTCCCTCAATGCGTTCATCGCGTTCTTTAACGATACCATTCCTTTGTCAGCTAGCCACTTTGCAGTATTCAAGACATGTTCATCTCGAATTTTGCTTAAGCTCTAACTGTCGAGCTAACTGTAGTTGCTGCAGAAATGGTTGAGAAATATCTTCTTTAGGTTTTTCAGTCGTAGATACAATGTTTCGTATCATCTTGTCTTGCGGAGCGTCTTCGATGCATGTCAAAACGTTTTGCGCGTGCAGGTAGTTAAAATTGTCTTGGTAAGACCTGAACTTCAAGTTGGACACGTAGTGCTCTAGATCTTCTTCTGTCTCACCACCGACAAATTGAGCTACTCCTCGTGTAAGTAACCTATCCGCCTTTCTTCCTTTTGGCGGACTTGGTGTCTCGCTCACAATTTCCTTCTACGAGTCAGATATCAATATAACAGTAAACACGAGGGCTTTTCGGGCCGAATTGCAATTAAAACATCAAATTTCTGCAGGGCACCAATCAACCCTTAGTTCCTCGACAGTTCAAATAGAAATAGAGAGCGAACAATATAATTCTTTTACTAGGCATCTTGCTAAACTTTACTTCGAACAACGGTTTTCAAATACCTCTCGACGTATTATTAAACTTTGCGCCTTAAAAGGATTGCAGGGATTGAATTGTCATTTAAAATGGAAGTTGTGTCCACGTGCATTAGTTTTTTTCAATAACTTTTAAAGTCAAGAAAGCGTAAATGCTTTTCGTTTAGTCTTCTTAGGAATTTAATTATCCGTTTGCATAGCTTGATCACCCAAATATTAAGACAGAAAAGGCAACAATAAACTTAGTAAATGCAAGTTGAAGAGATACTCGTTTTGGAATAAAACCGAAGAAACACCAGCGATATTTGCTACTCGAGGATTATTAATAATAGTCATTTAGTCCTCTTCTCCTTCTGTAGCCACAGGTGACTGCCCAGAGAACGGTACGTCCTCGGAAACGTCCCGAGCTTCTTCCTGGATTTCCTGAGAACACGCTCTCTGGATCTCGGATGTACCCTGCAACGATGCTACGGTGCCTGTGTGAGCAGCTGGGGGCTGTTCAGAAACTCTTAAATGAGGAGATTGGTCTTCCTGTAATTCCTGGGAGGAGGCTCTCTGGATCTCCAGCTGGTCGGTAATGGATGAACCTGCAACTCGGCTCCTGCCGTTACTCTTCCAGCATCTACAGAACACTGGGAGAATAACTTTACTCCAGAAACCACTGTACCTTGGCTGTCTGGGATGTTCTTGCTGCTGCTGGATGAAAACATGTCATCTAGCGCCATCCATGGTTGCACAGTGACCTTTAGCACAGGTAGAAGGAAAGTGCTTTCCAATTTGCCCGTTACTTGCTTTAAAGCCCTTCTTGTGCTTTCGTCACCAACATTGCGTACTGCCAGTAAGACCTGGCTTTGGGCTTCGTAAAAACCAATGATCTCAATGCCATGCGCCAGATAGAGATGTAAAGCTGGTATATTGGAGAATCCTGCTAAAACAAGCCAGATGTAGGTACTAGCTCCGTGGGAATCCTGCGCTGCTCTTTTTCTAACCTCTTCTATTGCACAGGAGAGAAGAATGTCTCCCAAACACAAGGAACGCTTCTCCACTCTTTTAATACAATAGTTAACCTCCCACATCAGTTTCTGAGCTGTAGTCCTCATGTCGCTTGGCACTTCATGCCCTGCAAGAGATGTTAATTTGCGGGCTTCGTAGCTCTTTTTTTTCAACAAAATCAAGAAAGATGGATCGCTGGAATCCTTCTCAATCGAGGGATATATTGGTGTTCTGAAAGATTCAACCTTTCAGTAACTATCCTTGAATTAAGCTCCGATTAATGCAGTAGGACTGGTCTGTGGCGAGAGAAAATGGTGTAGCACTAGGGGCGAGAAGAGATAATTTTGATGGCTCCTATGAAATTGAACTTTTTGTGGAAAAGGCACAGGAGCAAAAATGATCTGTGCAAGATAAACGCTAGACGAGGCTCCCTGAATCATGCATAAATAATTGCAGAGTGCAATTTGGTCTGAAATGATACTCGTGATTTCAAAATCGAACCAGCGCGAGTATGATTTCAGATCAAAATTTAGAGCCTAGATGGAGGCACTTCATATCTTGTTATGCTATGCTTGTTCATAAGTGAACAGTTATTTTCCAGTACTTTAAAAGTTCTTCACACAAGAGCATATTTCTAGAAACTGAATACTGCTCCCTGTTTCTTCTTACAACTTGTAAGCTTGGTTCAGAACAATTGTGGCTGAGGTAGTATTGTTTTTCCCATTCTTTATGTTGTTTTTTAAGAGCAGTGTGATGAGCTAGCATTTGAGTCTGAACAGGTGCAAAAAGGCTTTCATAATTCCTTTGTAAATGTCATTTATGGGATGTTCTTTCAGGTTTAGTCTTGCAGTGTCCACTTTGTACAAGCAATCTCACTCCCGAACTATTTTCACTATATTTGTGCAGTTTGGTTTTGATTTCTTTCACTTGTGGACTGCTGGACTTGGCAAGAGAGTAAGAGGTACTATTTTGCTGGTTTCCTTCTGCTGCTGCAATCATTAGTGACAAGGAAGTGATTTGTTGGAAAAGCGTATCCTGTTTGCAATGCCATTTTCGCCATCTCAAGCCTTGGTAGTGTTGGAACAGGCTCATCTTCCTCCGGGAGCGTTGCTGGGTCATAGACGCCACGAATGTCCAGCAATAGCCAGTTATAGATGTCAACACCATAACAGTCACCGAGGATTCTAGCGTCATCGACATCGATGTCCCCTCTGAGTTGCTGGAGTTCCCCCTGCAGAAAATCTCTTCCCTCACGCCACAGAGGCTGTGGAACTTGACAGTCCCCTTTACCTAGACCTCTAGGCGCCTCTTGTGTATCGAATCCTACGAGCGTGCTTAGCATTTCAATTAGATCCGATGGAACTCCTTCGATCTGAGCAAACGAACTCGGGTAGACCTTTTGGATAAAATTAATTTCCCGAGCACCGTTTACTTTTTCTTCACCAATAACAAGCCGTGTAGCTGTGCCACTCTAAGGTCGCATAATCCATCCCCATCTCCGGGAGGTGTGTTTGGAAATTTGAGAGAAATGCGTATGTAGGGTGCCTCAAGTTGGGATTGCTGTGCTCTGAGGGCGTTGGCCAGTAAGGCTTCGTTTCTCAACCTTTTTGTCAAACAAATCTTGCACTCCAGGTAGCACAATCTTTGCTTCTGTCCAACTCAATTGGGCTTGTCCAAGTACCGGATAATGGTAATCAACCCAGGCAATTCGTACAATTTCCCTCAATGCGTTCAACGCGTCCTTTAACGATATCATTCCTTTGTCAGCTAGCCACTTTGCAGTATTCAAGACATGTTCATCTCGAATTTTGCTTAAGCTCTAACTGTCGAGCTAACTGTAGTTGCTGCAGAAATGGTTGAGAAATATCTTCTTTAGGTTTTTCAGTCGTAGATACAATGTTTCGTATCATCTTGTCTTGCGGAGCGTCTTCGACGCATGTCAAAACGTTTTGCGTGTGCAGGTAGTTAAAATTGTCTTGGTAAGACCTGAACTTCAAGTTGGACACGTAGTGCTCTAGATCTTCTTCTGTCTCACCACCGACAAATTGAGCTACTCCTCGTGTAAGTAACCTATCCGCCTTTCTTCCTTTTGGCGGACTTGGTGTCTCGCTCACAGTTTCCTTCTACGAGTCAGATATCAATATAACCGTAAACACGAGGGCTTTTCGGGCCGAATTGCAATTAAAACATCAAATTTCTGCAAGGCACCAATCAACCCTTAGTTCCTCGACAGTTCAAATAGAAATAGAGAGCGAACAATATAATTCTTTTACTAGGCATCTTGCTAAACTTTACTTCGAACAATGGTTTTCAAATACCTCTCGACGTATTATTAAACTTTGCGCCTTAAAAGGATTGCACGGATTAAATTGTCATTTAAAATGGAAGTTGTGTCCACGTGCATTAGTTTTTTTCAATAACTTTTAAAGTCAAGAAAGCGTAAATGCTTTTCGTTTAGTCTTCTTAGGAATTTAATTATCCGTTTGCATAGCATGATCACCCAAATATTAAGACAGAAAAGGCAATGATAAACTTAGTAAATGCAAGTTGAAGAGATACTCGTTTTGGAATAAAACCAAAGAAACACCAGCGAATTTTGCTACTCGAGGATTATTAATAATAGTCATTTAGTCCTCTTCTCCTTCTGTAGCCACAGGTGACTGCCCAGAGAACGGTACGTCCTCGGAAACGTCCTGAGCGTCTTCCTGGATTTCCTGAGAACACGATCTCTGGATCTCGGATGTACCCTGCAACGATGCTACGGTGCCTGTGTGAGCAGCTGGGGGCTGTTCAGAAACTCTTAAATGAGGAGATTGGTCTTCCTGTAATTCCTGGGAGGAGGCTCTCTGGATCTCCAGCTGGTCGGTAATGGATGAACCCTGCAACTCGGCTCCTGCCGTTACTCTTCCAGCATCTACAGAACACTGGGATGTTCTTGCTGCTGCTGGATGAAAACATGTCATCTAGCGCCATCCATGGTTGCACAGTGACCTTTAGCACAGGTAGAAGGAAAGTGCTTTCCAATTTGCCCGTTACTTGCTTTAAAGCCCTTCTTGTGCTTTCGTCACCAACATTGCGTACTGCCAGTAAGACCTGGCTTTGGGCTTCGTAAAAACCAATGATCTCAATGCCATGCGCCAGATAGAGATGTAAAGCTGGTATATTGGAGAATCCTGCTAAAACAAGCCAGATGTAGGTACTAGCTCCGTGGGAATCCTGCGCTGCTCTTTTTCTAACCTCTTCTATTGCACAGGAGAGAAGAATGTCTCCCAAACACAAGGAACGCTTCTCCACTCTTTTAATACAATAGTTAACCTCCCACATCAGTTTCTGAGCTGTAGTCCTCATGTCGCTTGGCACTTCATGCCCTGCAAGAGATGTTAATTTGCGGGCTTCGTAGCTCTTTTTTTTCAACAAAATCAAGAAAGATGGATCGCTGGAATCCTTCTCAATCGAGGGATATATTGGTGTTCTGAAAGATTCAACCTTTCAGTAACTATCCTTGAATTAAGCTCCGATTAATGCAGTAGGACTGGTCTGTGGCGAGAGAAAATGGTGTAGCACTAGGGGCGAGAAGAGATAATTTTGATGGCTCCTATGAAATTGAACTTTTTGTGGAAAAGGCACAGGAGCAAAAATGATCTGTGCAAGATAAACGCTAGACGAGGCTCCCTGAATCATGCATAAATAATTGCAGAGTGCAATTTGGTCTGAAATGATACTCGTGATTTCAAAATCGAACCAGCGCGAGTATGATTTCAGATCAAAATTTAGAGCCTAGATGGAGGCACTTCATATCTTGTTATGCTATGCTTGTTCATAAGTGAACAGTTATTTTCCAGTACTTTAAAAGTTCTTCACACAAGAGCATATTTCTAGAAACTGAATACTGCTCCCTGTTTCTTCTTACAACTTGTAAGCTTGGTTCAGAACAATTGTGGCTGAGGTAGTATTGTTTTTCCCATTCTTTATGTTGTTTTTTAAGAGCAGTGTGATGAGCTAGCATTTGAGTCTGAACAGGTGCAAAAAGGCTTTCATAATTCCTTTGTAAATGTCATTTATGGGATGTTCTTTCAGGTTTAGTCTTGCAGTGTCCACTTTGTACAAGCAATCTCACTCCCAAACTATTTTCACTATATTTGTGCAGTTTGGTTTTGATTTCTTTCACTTGTGGACTGCTGGACTTGGCAAGAGAGTAAGAGGTACTATTTTGCTGGTTTCCTTCTGCTGCTGCAATCATTAGTGACAAGGAAGTGATTTGTTGGAAAAGCATATCCTGTTTGCAATGCCATTTTCGCCATCTCAAGCCTTGGTAGTGTTGGAACAGGCTCATCTTCCTCCGGGAGCGTTGCTGGGTCATAGACGCCACGAATGTCCAGCAATAGCCGGTTATAGATGTCAACACCATAACAGTCACCGAGGATTCTAGCGTCATCAACATCGATGCCCCCTCTGAGTTGCTGGAGTTCCCCCTGCAGAAAATCTCTTCCCTCACGCCACAGAGGCTGTGGAACTTGACAGTCCCCTTTACCTAGACCTCTAGGCGCCTCTTGTGTATTGAATCCTACGAGCGTGCTTAGCATTTTAATTAGATCCGATGGAACTCCTTCGATCTGAGCAAACGAACTCGGGTAGACCTTTTGGATAAAATTAATTTCCCGAGCACCGTTTACTTTTTCTTCACCAATAACAAGCCGTGTAGCTGTGCCACTCTAAGGTCGCATAATCCATCCCCATCTCCGGGAGGTGTGTTTGGAAATTTGAGAGAAATGCGTATGTAGGGTGCCTCAAGTTGGGATTGCTGTGCTCTGAGGGCGTTGGCCAGTAAGGCTTCGTTTCTCAACCTTTTTGTCAAACAAATCTTGCACTCCAGGTAGCACAATCTTTGCTTCTGTCCAACTCAATTGGGCTTGTCCAAGTACCGGATAACGGTAATCAACCCAGGCAATTCGTTTAACGATACCATTCCTTTGTCAGCTAGCCACTTTGCAGTATTCAAGACATGTTCATCTCGAATTTTGCTTAAGCTCTAACTGTCGAGCTAACTGTAGTTGCTGCAGAAATGGTTGAGAAATATCTTCTTTAGGTTTTTCAGTCGTAGATACAATGTTTCGTATCATCTTGTCTTGCGGAGCGTCTTCGATGCATGTCAAAACGTTTTGCGCGTGCAGGTAGTTAAAATTGTCTTGGTAAGACCTGAACTTCAAGTTGGACACGTAGTGCTCTAGATCTTCTTCTGTCTCACCACCGACAAATTGAGCTACTCCTCGTGTAAGTAACCTATCCGCCTTTCTTCCTTTTGGCGGACTTGGTGTCTCGCTCACAATTTCCTTCTACGAGTCAGATATCAATATAACAGTAAACACGAGGGCTTTTCGGGCCGAATTGCAATTAAAACATCAAATTTCTGCAGGGCACCAATCAACCCTTAGTTCCTCGACAGTTCAAATAGAAATAGAGAGCGAACAATATAATTCTTTTACTAGGCATCTTGCTAAACTTTACTTCGAACAACGGTTTTCAAATACCTCTCGACGTATTATTAAACTTTGCGCCTTAAAAGGATTGCAGGGATTGAATTGTCATTTAAAATGGAAGTTGTGTCCACGTGCATTAGTTTTTTTCAATAACTTTTAAAGTCAAGAAAGCGTAAATGCTTTTCGTTTAGTCTTCTTAGGAATTTAATTATCCGTTTGCATAGCTTGATCACCCAAATATTAAGACAGAAAAGGCAACAATAAACTTAGTAAATGCAAGTTGAAGAGATACTCGTTTTGGAATAAAACCGAAGAAACACCAGCGATATTTGCTACTCGAGGATTATTAATAATAGTCATTTAGTCCTCTTCTCCTTCTGTAGCCACAGGTGACTGCCCAGAGAACGGTATGTCCTCGGAAACGTCCTGAGCGTCTTCCTGGATTTCCTGAGAACACGATCTCTGGATCTCGGATGTACCCTGCAACGATGCTACGGTGCCTGTGTGAGCAGCTGGGGGCTGTTCAGAAACTCTTAAATGAGGAGATTGGTCTTCCTGTAATTCCTGGGAGGAGGCTCTCTGGATCTCCAGCTGGTCGGTAATGGATGAACCCTGCAACTCGCCTCCTGCCGTTAATTTTCCTGCATCTACAGAACACTGCGAGAATAAGTTTACTCTAGAAACCACTGTACCTTGGCTGTCTGGGATGTTCTGGCTGCTGCTGGATGCAAACATGTCATCTAGCACCATCCATGGTTGCACAGTGACCTTTAGCACAGGTAGAAGGAAAGTGCTTTCCAATTTGCCTGTTACTTGCTTTAAAGCAATTTGCTCCTACGAGTAAGATATCAATATAACAGTAAACACGAGGGCTTTTCGGGCCAAATTGCAATTAAAACATCAAATTTCTGCAGGGCACCAAGCCCTTAGTCCCTCGACAGTTCAAATAGAAATAGAGAGCGAATAATATAATTCTTTTACTAGGCATCTTGCTAAACTTTACTTCGAATAACGGTTTTCAAATACCTCTCGACGTATTATTAAACTTTGCGCCTTAAAAGGATTGCAGGGGTTGAATTGTCATTTAAAATGGAAGTTGTGTCCACGTGCATTAGTTTTTTTGCAATAACTTTTAAAGTCAAGAAAGCGTAAATGCTTTTCATTTAGTCTTCTTAGGAATTTAATTATCCGTTTGCATAGCATGATCACCCAAACATTAAGACAGAAAAGGCAATGATAAACTTAGTAAATGCAAGTTGAAGAGATACTCGTTTTGGAATAAAACCGAAGAAACACCAGCGATATTTGCTACTCGAGGATTATTAATAATAGTCATTTAGTCCTCTTCTCCTTCTGTAGCCACAGGTGACTGCCCAGAGAACGGTATGTCCTCGGAAATGTCCTGAGCGTCTTCCTGGATTTCCTGAGAACACGATCTCTGGATCTCGGATGTACCCTGCAACGATGCTACGGTGCCTGTGTGAGCAGCTGGGGGCTGTTCAGAAACTCTTAAATGAGGAGATTGGTCTTCCTGTAATTCCTGGGAGGAGGCTCTCTGGATCTCCAGCTGGTCGGTAATGGATGAACCCTGCAACTCGCCTCCTGCCGTTACTCTTCCAGCATCTACAGAACACTGGGATGTTCTTGCTGCTGCTGGATGAAAACATGTCATCTAGCGCCATCCATGGTTGCACAGTGACCTTTAGCACAGGTAGAAGGAAAGTGCTTTCCAATTTGCCCGTTACTTGCTTTAAAGCCCTTCTTGTGCTTTCGTCACCAACATTGCGTACTGCCAGTAAGACCTGGCTTTGGGCTTCGTAAAAACCAATGATCTCAATGCCATGCGCCAGATAGAGATGTAAAGCTGGTATATTGGAGAATCCTGCTAAAACAAGCCAGATGTAGGTACTAGCTCCGTGGGAATCCTGCGCTGCTCTTTTTCTAACCTCTTCTATTGCACAGGAGAGAAGAATGTCTCCCAAACACAAGGAACGCTTCTCCACTCTTTTAATACAATAGTTAACCTCCCACATCAGTTTCTGAGCTGTAGTCCTCATGTCGCTTGGCACTTCATGCCCTGCAAGAGATGTTAATTTGCGGGCTTCGTAGCTCTTTTTTTTCAACAAAATCAAGAAAGATGGATCGCTGGAATCCTTCTCAATCGAGGGATATATTGGTGTTCTGAAAGATTCAACCTTTCAGTAACTATCCTTGAATTAAGCTCCGATTAATGCAGTAGGACTGGTCTGTGGCGAGAGAAAATGGTGTAGCACTAGGGGCGAGAAGAGATAATTTTGATGGCTCCTATGAAATTGAACTTTTTGTGGAAAAGGCACAGGAGCAAAAATGATCTGTGCAAGATAAACGCTAGACGAGGCTCCCTGAATCATGCATAAATAATTGCAGAGTGCAATTTGGTCTGAAATGATACTCGTGATTTCAAAATCGAACCAGCGCGAGTATGATTTCAGATCAAAATTTAGAGCCTAGATGGAGGCACTTCATATCTTGTTATGCTATGCTTGTTCATAAGTGAACAGTTATTTTCCAGTACTTTAAAAGTTCTTCACACCAGAGCATATTTCTAGAAACTGAATACTGCTCCCTGTTTCTTCTTACAACTTGTAAGCTTGGTTCAGAACAATTGTGGCTGAGGTAGTATTGTTTTTCCCATTCTTTATGTTGTTTTTTAAGAGCAGTGTGATGAGCTAGCATTTGAGTCTGAACAGGTGCAAAAAGGCTTTCATAATTCCTTTGTAAATGTCATTTATGGGATGTTCTTTCAGGTTTAGTCTTGCAGTGTCCACTTTGTACAAGCAATCTCACTCCCGAACTATTTTCACTATATTTGTGCAGTTTGGTTTTGATTTCTTTCACTTGTGGACTGCTGGACTTGGCAAGAGAGTAAGAGGTACTATTTTGCTGGTTTCCTTCTGCTGCTGCAATCATTAGTGACAAGGAAGTGATTTGTTGGAAAAGCATATCCTGTTTGCAATGCCATTTTCGCCATCTCAAGCCTTGGTAGTGTTGGAACAGGCTCATCTTCCTCCGGGAGCGTTGCTGGGTCATAGACGCCACGAATGTCCAGCAATAGCCGGTTATAGATGTCAACACCATAACAGTCACCGAGGATTCTAGCGTCATCAACATCGATGCCCCCTCTGAGTTGCTGGAGTTCCCCCTGCAGAAAATCTCTTCCCTCACGCCACAGAGGCTGTGGAACTTGACAGTCCCCTTTACCTAGACCTCTAGGCGCCTCTTGTGTATTGAATCCTACGAGCGTGCTTAGCATTTTAATTAGATCCGATGGAACTCCTTCGATCTGAGCAAACGAACTCGGGTAGACCTTTTGGATAAAATTAATTTCCCGAGCACCGTTTACTTTTTCTTCACCAATAACAAGCCGTGTAGCTGTGCCACTCTAAGGTCGCATAATCCATCCCCATCTCCGGGAGGTGTGTTTGGAAATTTGAGAGAAATGCGTATGTAGGGTGCCTCAAGTTGGGATTGCTGTGCTCTGAGGGCGTTGGCCAGTAAGGCTTCGTTTCTCAACCTTTTTGTCAAACAAATCTTGCACTCCAGGTAGCACAATCTTTGCTTCTGTCCAACTCAATTGGGCTTGTCCAAGTACCGGATAACGGTAATCAACCCAGGCAATTCGTTTAACGATACCATTCCTTTGTCAGCTAGCCACTTTGCAGTATTCAAGACATGTTCATCTCGAGTTTTGCTTAAGCTCTAACTGTCGAGCTAACTGTAGTTGCTGCAGAAATGGTTGAGAAATATCTTCTTTAGGTTTTTCAGTCGTAGATACAATGTTTCGTATCATCTTGTCTTGCGGAGCGTCTTCGATGCATGTCAAAACGTTTTGCGCGTGCAGGTAGTTAAAATTGTCTTGGTAAGACCTGAACTTCAAGTTGGACACGTAGTGCTCTAGATCTTCTTCTGTCTCACCACCGACAAATTGAGCTACTCCTCGTGTAAGTAACCTATCCGCCTTTCTTCCTTTTGGCGGACTTGGTGTCTCGCTCACAATTTCCTTCTACGAGTCAGATATCAATATAACAGTAAACACGAGGGCTTTTCGGGCCGAATTGCAATTAAAACATCAAATTTCTGCAGGGCACCAATCAACCCTTAGTTCCTCGACAGTTCAAATAGAAATAGAGAGCGAACAATATAATTCTTTTACTAGGCATCTTGCTAAACTTTACTTCGAACAACGGTTTTCAAATACCTCTCGACGTATTATTAAACTTTGCGCCTTAAAAGGATTGCAGGGATTGAATTGTCATTTAAAATGGAAGTTGTGTCCACGTGCATTAGTTTTTTTCAATAACTTTTAAAGTCAAGAAAGCGTAAATGCTTTTCGTTTAGTCTTCTTAGGAATTTAATTATCCGTTTGCATAGCTTGATCACCCAAATATTAAGACAGAAAAGGCAACAATAAACTTAGTAAATGCAAGTTGAAGAGATACTCGTTTTGGAATAAAACCGAAGAAACACCAGCGATATTTGCTACTCGAGGATTATTAATAATAGTCATTTAGTCCTCTTCTCCTTCTGTAGCCACAGGTGACTGCCCAGAGAACGGTATGTCCTCGGAAACGTCCTGAGCGTCTTCCTGGATTTCCTGAGAACACGATCTCTGGATCTCGGATGTACCCTGCAACGATGCTACGGTGCCTGTGTGAGCAGCTGGGGGCTGTTCAGAAACTCTTAAATGAGGAGATTGGTCTTCCTGTAATTCCTGGGAGGAGGCTCTCTGGATCTCCAGCTGGTCGGTAATGGATGAACCCTGCAACTCGCCTCCTGCCGTTAATTTTCCTGCATCTACAGAACACTGCGAGAATAAGTTTACTCTAGAAACCACTGTACCTTGGCTGTCTGGGATGTTCTGGCTGCTGCTGGATGCAAACATGTCATCTAGCACCATCCATGGTTGCACAGTGACCTTTAGCACAGGTAGAAGGAAAGTGCTTTCCAATTTGCCTGTTACTTGCTTTAAAGCAATTTCCTCCTACGAGTAAGATATCAATATAACAGTAAACACGAGGGCTTTTCGGGCCAAATTGCAATTAAAACATCAAATTTCTGCAGGGCACCAAGCCCTTAGTCCCTCGACAGTTCAAATAGAAATAGAGAGCGAATAATATAATTCTTTTACTAGGCATCTTGCTAAACTTTACTTCGAATAACGGTTTTCAAATACCTCTCGACGTATTATTAAACTTTGCGCCTTAAAAGGATTGCAGGGGTTGAATTGTCATTTAAAATGGAAGTTGTGTCCACGTGCATTAGTTTTTTTGCAATAACTTTTAAAGTCAAGAAAGCGTAAATGCTTTTCATTTAGTCTTCTTAGGAATTTAATTATCCGTTTGCATAGCATGATCACCCAAACATTAAGACAGAAAAGGCAATGATAAACTTAGTAAATGCAAGTTGAAGAGATACTCGTTTTGGAATAAAACCAAAGAAACACCAGCGAATTTTGCTACTCGAGGATTATTAATAATAGTCATTTAGTCCTCTTCTCCTTCTGTAGCCACAGGTGACTGCCCAGAGAACGGTACGTCCTCGGAAACGTCCTGAGCGTCTTCCTGGATTTCCTGAGAACACGATCTCTGGATCTCGGATGTACCCTGCAACGATGCTACGGTGCCTGTGTGAGCAGCTGGGGGCTGTTCAGAAACTCTTAAATGAGGAGATTGGTCTTCCTGTAATTCCTGGGAGGAGGCTCTCTGGATCTCCAGCTGGTCGGTAATGGATGAACCCTGCAACTCGGCTCCTGCCGTTACTCTTCCAGCATCTACAGAACACTGGGATGTTCTTGCTGCTGCTGGATGAAAACATGTCATCTAGCGCCATCCATGGTTGCACAGTGACCTTTAGCACAGGTAGAAGGAAAGTGCTTTCCAATTTGCCCGTTACTTGCTTTAAAGCCCTTCTTGTGCTTTCGTCACCAACATTGCGTACTGCCAGTAAGACCTGGCTTTGGGCTTCGTAAAAACCAATGATCTCAATGCCATGCGCCAGATAGAGATGTAAAGCTGGTATATTGGAGAATCCTGCTAAAACAAGCCAGATGTAGGTACTAGCTCCGTGGGAATCCTGCGCTGCTCTTTTTCTAACCTCTTCTATTGCACAGGAGAGAAGAATGTCTCCCAAACACAAGGAACGCTTCTCCACTCTTTTAATACAATAGTTAACCTCCCACATCAGTTTCTGAGCTGTAGTCCTCATGTCGCTTGGCACTTCATGCCCTGCAAGAGATGTTAATTTGCGGGCTTCGTAGCTCTTTTTTTTCAACAAAATCAAGAAAGATGGATCGCTGGAATCCTTCTCAATCGAGGGATATATTGGTGTTCTGAAAGATTCAACCTTTCAGTAACTATCCTTGAATTAAGCTCCGATTAATGCAGTAGGACTGGTCTGTGGCGAGAGAAAATGGTGTAGCACTAGGGGCGAGAAGAGATAATTTTGATGGCTCCTATGAAATTGAACTTTTTGTGGAAAAGGCACAGGAGCAAAAATGATCTGTGCAAGATAAACGCTAGACGAGGCTCCCTGAATCATGCATAAATAATTGCAGAGTGCAATTTGGTCTGAAATGATACTCGTGATTTCAAAATCGAACCAGCGCGAGTATGATTTCAGATCAAAATTTAGAGCCTAGATGGAGGCACTTCATATCTTGTTATGCTATGCTTGTTCATAAGTGAACAGTTATTTTCCAGTACTTTAAAAGTTCTTCACACCAGAGCATATTTCTAGAAACTGAATACTGCTCCCTGTTTCTTCTTACAACTTGTAAGCTTGGTTCAGAACAATTGTGGCTGAGGTAGTATTGTTTTTCCCATTCTTTATGTTGTTTTTTAAGAGCAGTGTGATGAGCTAGCATTTGAGTCTGAACAGGTGCAAAAAGGCTTTCATAATTCCTTTGTAAATGTCATTTATGGGATGTTCTTTCAGGTTTAGTCTTGCAGTGTCCACTTTGTACAAGCAATCTCACTCCCGAACTATTTTCACTATATTTGTGCAGTTTGGTTTTGATTTCTTTCACTTGTGGACTGCTGGACTTGGCAAGAGAGTAAGAGGTACTATTTTGCTGGTTTCCTTCTGCTGCTGCAATCATTAGTGACAAGGAAGTGATTTGTTGGAAAAGCATATCCTGTTTGCAATGCCATTTTCGCCATCTCAAGCCTTGGTAGTGTTGGAACAGGCTCATCTTCCTCCGGGAGCGTTGCTGGGTCATAGACGCCACGAATGTCCAGCAATAGCCGGTTATAGATGTCAACACCATAACAGTCACCGAGGATTCTAGCGTCATCAACATCGATGCCCCCTCTGAGTTGCTGGAGTTCCCCCTGCAGAAAATCTCTTCCCTCACGCCACAGAGGCTGTGGAACTTGACAGTCCCCTTTACCTAGACCTCTAGGCGCCTCTTGTGTATTGAATCCTACGAGCGTGCTTAGCATTTTAATTAGATCCGATGGAACTCCTTCGATCTGAGCAAACGAACTCGGGTAGACCTTTTGGATAAAATTAATTTCCCGAGCACCGTTTACTTTTTCTTCACCAATAACAAGCCGTGTAGCTGTGCCACTCTAAGGTCGCATAATCCATCCCCATCTCCGGGAGGTGTGTTTGGAAATTTGAGAGAAATGCGTATGTAGGGTGCCTCAAGTTGGGATTGCTGTGCTCTGAGGGCGTTGGCCAGTAAGGCTTCGTTTCTCAACCTTTTTGTCAAACAAATCTTGCACTCCAGGTAGCACAATCTTTGCTTCTGTCCAACTCAATTGGGCTTGTCCAAGTACCGGATAACGGTAATCAACCCAGGCAATTCGTTTAACGATACCATTCCTTTGTCAGCTAGCCACTTTGCAGTATTCAAGACATGTTCATCTCGAATTTTGCTTAAGCTCTAACTGTCGAGCTAACTGTAGTTGCTGCAAAAAATGGTTGAGAAATATCTTCTTTAGGTTTTTCAGTCGTAGATACAATGTTTCGTATCATCTTGTCTTGCGGAGCGTCTTCGATGCATGTCAAAACGTTTTGCGCGTGCAGGTAGTTAAAATTGTCTTGGTAAGACCTGAACTTCAAGTTGGACACGTAGTGCTCTAGATCTTCTTCTGTCTCACCACCGACAAATTGAGCTACTCCTCGTGTAAGTAACCTATCCGCCTTTCTTCCTTTTGGCGGACTTGGTGTCTCGCTCACAATTTCCTTCTACGAGTCAGATATCAATATAACAGTAAACACGAGGGCTTTTCGGGCCGAATTGCAATTAAAACATCAAATTTCTGCAGGGCACCAATCAACCCTTAGTTCCTCGACAGTTCAAATAGAAATAGAGAGCGAACAATATAATTCTTTTACTAGGCATCTTGCTAAACTTTACTTCGAACAACGGTTTTCAAATACCTCTCGACATATTATTAAACTTTGCGCCTTAAAAGGATTGCAGGGATTGAATTGTCATTTAAAATGGAAGTTGTGTCCACGTGCATTAGTTTTTTTCAATAACTTTTAAAGTCAAGAAAGCGTAAATGCTTTTCGTTTAGTCTTCTTAGGAATTTAATTATCCGTTTGCATAGCTTGATCACCCAAATATTAAGACAGAAAAGGCAACAATAAACTTAGTAAATGCAAGTTGAAGAGATACTCGTTTTGGAATAAAACCGAAGAAACACCAGCGATATTTGCTACTCGAGGATTATTAATAATAGTCATTTAGTCCTCTTCTCCTTCTGTAGCCACAGGTGACTGCCCAGAGAACGGTATGTCCTCGGAAACGTCCTGAGCGTCTTCCTGGATTTCCTGAGAACACGATCTCTGGATCTCGGATGTACCCTGCAACGATGCTACGGTGCCTGTGTGAGCAGCTGGGGGCTGTTCAGAAACTCTTAAATGAGGAGATTGGTCTTCCTGTAATTCCTGGGAGGAGGCTCTCTGGATCTCCAGCTGGTCGGTAATGGATGAACCCTGCAACTCGCCTCCTGCCGTTAATTTTCCTGCATCTACAGAACACTGCGAGAATAAGTTTACTCTAGAAACCACTGTACCTTGGCTGTCTGGGATGTTCTGGCTGCTGCTGGATGCAAACATGTCATCTAGCACCATCCATGGTTGCACAGTGACCTTTAGCACAGGTAGAAGGAAAGTGCTTTCCAATTTGCCTGTTACTTGCTTTAAAGCAATTTCCTCCTACGAGTAAGATATCAATATAACAGTAAACACGAGGGCTTTTCGGGCCAAATTGCAATTAAAACATCAAATTTCTGCAGGGCACCAAGCCCTTAGTCCCTCGACAGTTCAAATAGAAATAGAGAGCGAATAATATAATTCTTTTACTAGGCATCTTGCTAAACTTTACTTCGAATAACGGTTTTCAAATACCTCTCGACGTATTATTAAACTTTGCGCCTTAAAAGGATTGCAGGGGTTGAATTGTCATTTAAAATGGAAGTTGTGTCCACGTGCATTAGTTTTTTTGCAATAACTTTTAAAGTCAAGAAAGCGTAAATGCTTTTCATTTAGTCTTCTTAGGAATTTAATTATCCGTTTGCATAGCATGATCACCCAAACATTAAGACAGAAAAGGCAATGATAAACTTAGTAAATGCAAGTTGAAGAGATACTCGTTTTGGAATAAAACCAAAGAAACACCAGCGAATTTTGCTACTCGAGGATTATTAATAATAGTCATTTAGTCCTCTTCTCCTTCTGTAGCCACAGGTGACTGCCCAGAGAACGGTACGTCCTCGGAAACGTCCTGAGCGTCTTCCTGGATTTCCTGAGAACACGATCTCTGGATCTCGGATGTACCCTGCAACGATGCTACGGTGCCTGTGTGAGCAGCTGGGGGCTGTTCAGAAACTCTTAAATGAGGAGATTGGTCTTCCTGTAATTCCTGGGAGGAGGCTCTCTGGATCTCCAGCTGGTCGGTAATGGATGAACCCTGCAACTCGGCTCCTGCCGTTACTCTTCCAGCATCTACAGAACACTGGGATGTTCTTGCTGCTGCTGGATGAAAACATGTCATCTAGCGCCATCCATGGTTGCACAGTGACCTTTAGCACAGGTAGAAGGAAAGTGCTTTCCAATTTGCCCGTTACTTGCTTTAAAGCCCTTCTTGTGCTTTCGTCACCAACATTGCGTACTGCCAGTAAGACCTGGCTTTGGGCTTCGTAAAAACCAATGATCTCAATGCCATGCGCCAGATAGAGATGTAAAGCTGGTATATTGGAGAATCCTGCTAAAACAAGCCAGATGTAGGTACTAGCTCCGTGGGAATCCTGCGCTGCTCTTTTTCTAACCTCTTCTATTGCACAGGAGAGAAGAATGTCTCCCAAACACAAGGAACGCTTCTCCACTCTTTTAATACAATAGTTAACCTCCCACATCAGTTTCTGAGCTGTAGTCCTCATGTCGCTTGGCACTTCATGCCCTGCAAGAGATGTTAATTTGCGGGCTTCGTAGCTCTTTTTTTTCAACAAAATCAAGAAAGATGGATCGCTGGAATCCTTCTCAATCGAGGGATATATTGGTGTTCTGAAAGATTCAACCTTTCAGTAACTATCCTTGAATTAAGCTCCGATTAATGCAGTAGGACTGGTCTGTGGCGAGAGAAAATGGTGTAGCACTAGGGGCGAGAAGAGATAATTTTGATGGCTCCTATGAAATTGAACTTTTTGTGGAAAAGGCACAGGAGCAAAAATGATCTGTGCAAGATAAACGCTAGACGAGGCTCCCTGAATCATGCATAAATAATTGCAGAGTGCAATTTGGTCTGAAATGATACTCGTGATTTCAAAATCGAACCAGCGCGAGTATGATTTCAGATCAAAATTTAGAGCCTAGATGGAGGCACTTCATATCTTGTTATGCTATGCTTGTTCATAAGTGAACAGTTATTTTCCAGTACTTTAAAAGTTCTTCACACAAGAGCATATTTCTAGAAACTGAATACTGCTCCCTGTTTCTTCTTACAACTTGTAAGCTTGGTTCAGAACAATTGTGGCTGAGGTAGTATTGTTTTTCCCATTCTTTATGTTGTTTTTTAAGAGCAGTGTGATGAGCTAGCATTTGAGTCTGAACAGGTGCAAAAAGGCTTTCATAATTCCTTTGTAAATGTCATTTATGGGATGTTCTTTCAGGTTTAGTCTTGCAGTGTCCACTTTGTACAAGCAATCTCACTCCCAAACTATTTTCACTATATTTGTGCAGTTTGGTTTTGATTTCTTTCACTTGTGGACTGCTGGACTTGGCAAGAGAGTAAGAGGTACTATTTTGCTGGTTTCCTTCTGCTGCTGCAATCATTAGTGACAAGGAAGTGATTTGTTGGAAAAGCATATCCTGTTTGCAATGCCATTTTCGCCATCTCAAGCCTTGGTAGTGTTGGAACAGGCTCATCTTCCTCCGGGAGCGTTGCTGGGTCATAGACGCCACGAATGTCCAGCAATAGCCGGTTATAGATGTCAACACCATAACAGTCACCGAGGATTCTAGCGTCATCGACATCGATGCCCCCTCTGAGTTGCTGGAGTTCCCCCTGCAGAAAATCTCTTCCCTCACGCCACAGAGGCTGTGGAACTTGACAGTCCCCTTTACCTAGACCTCTAGGCGCCTCTTGTGTATTGAATCCTACGAGCGTGCTTAGCATTTTAATTAGATCCGATGGAACTCCTTCGATCTGAGCAAACGAACTCGGGTAGACCTTTTGGATAAAATTAATTTCCCGAGCACCGTTTACTTTTTCTTCACCAATAACAAGCCGTGTAGCTGTGCCACTCTAAGGTCGCATAATCCATCCCCATCTCCGGGAGGTGTGTTTGGAAATTTGAGAGAAATGCGTATGTAGGGTGCCTCAAGTTGGGATTGCTGTGCTCTGAGGGCGTTGGCCAGTAAGGCTTCGTTTCTCAACCTTTTTGTCAAACAAATCTTGCACTCCAGGTAGCACAATCTTTGCTTCTGTCCAACTCAATTGGGCTTGTCCAAGTACCGGATAACGGTAATCAACCCAGGCAATTCGTTTAACGATACCATTCCTTTGTCAGCTAGCCACTTTGCAGTATTCAAGACATGTTCATCTCGAGTTTTGCTTAAGCTCTAACTGTCGAGCTAACTGTAGTTGCTGCAGAAATGGTTGAGAAATATCTTCTTTAGGTTTTTCAGTCGTAGATACAATGTTTCGTATCATCTTGTCTTGCGGAGCGTCTTCGATGCATGTCAAAACGTTTTGCGCGTGCAGGTAGTTAAAATTGTCTTGGTAAGACCTGAACTTCAAGTTGGACACGTAGTGCTCTAGATCTTCTTCTGTCTCACCACCGACAAATTGAGCTACTCCTCGTGTAAGTAACCTATCCGCCTTTCTTCCTTTTGGCGGACTTGGTGTCTCGCTCACAATTTCCTTCTACGAGTCAGATATCAATATAACAGTAAACACGAGGGCTTTTCGGGCCAAATTGCAATTAAAACATCAAATTTCTGCAGGGCACCAATCAACCCTTAGTTCCTCGACAGTTCAAATAGAAATAGAGAGCGAACAATATAATTCTTTTACTAGGCATCTTGCTAAACTTTACTTCGAACAACGGTTTTCAAATACCTCTCGACATATTATTAAACTTTGCGCCTTAAAAGGATTGCAGGGATTGAATTGTCATTTAAAATGGAAGTTGTGTCCACGTGCATTAGTTTTTTTCAATAACTTTTAAAGTCAAGAAAGCGTAAATGCTTTTCGTTTAGTCTTCTTAGGAATTTAATTATCCGTTTGCATAGCTTGATCACCCAAATATTAAGACAGAAAAGGCAACAATAAACTTAGTAAATGCAAGTTGAAGAGATACTCGTTTTGGAATAAAACCGAAGAAACACCAGCGATATTTGCTACTCGAGGATTATTAATAATAGTCATTTAGTCCTCTTCTCCTTCTGTAGCCACAGGTGACTGCCCAGAGAACGGTATGTCCTCGGAAATGTCCTGAGCGTCTTCCTGGATTTCCTGAGAACACGATCTCTGGATCTCGGATGTACCCTGCAACGATGCTACGGTGCCTGTGTGAGCAGCTGGGGGCTGTTCAGAAACTCTTAAATGAGGAGATTGGTCTTCCTGTAATTCCTGGGAGGAGGCTCTCTGGATCTCCAGCTGGTCGGTAATGGATGAACCCTGCAACTCGCCTCCTGCCGTTACTCTTCCAGCATCTACAGAACACTGGGATGTTCTTGCTGCTGCTGGATGAAAACATGTCATCTAGCGCCATCCATGGTTGCACAGTGACCTTTAGCACAGGTAGAAGGAAAGTGCTTTCCAATTTGCCCGTTACTTGCTTTAAAGCCCTTCTTGTGCTTTCGTCACCAACATTGCGTACTGCCAGTAAGACCTGGCTTTGGGCTTCGTAAAAACCAATGATCTCAATGCCATGCGCCAGATAGAGATGTAAAGCTGGTATATTGGAGAATCCTGCTAAAACAAGCCAGATGTAGGTACTAGCTCCGTGGGAATCCTGCGCTGCTCTTTTTCTAACCTCTGCTATTGCACAGGAGAGAAGAATGTCTCCCAAACACAAGGAACGCTTCTCCACTCTTTTAATACAATAGTTAACCTCCCACATCAGTTTCTGAGCTGTAGTCCTCATGTCGCTTGGCACTTCATGCCCTGCAAGAAATGTTAATTTGCGGGCTTCGTAGCTCTTTTTTTCAACAAAATCAAGAAAGATGGATCGCTGGAATCCTTCTCAATCGAGGGATATATTGGTGTTCTGAAAGATTCAACCTTTCAGTAACTATCCTTGAATTAAGCTCCGATTAATGCAGTAGGACTGGTCTGTGGCGAGAGAAAATGGTGTAGCACTAGGGGCGAGAAGAGATAATTTTGATGGCTCCTATGAAATTGAACTTTTTGTGGAAAAGGCACAGGAGCAAAAATGATCTGTGCAAGATAAACGCAAGACGAGGCTCCCTGAATCATGCATAAATAATTGCAGAGTGCAATTTGGTCTGAAATGATACTCGTGATTTCAAAATCGAACCAGCGCGAGTATGATTTATGATCAAAATTTAGAGCCTAGATGGAGGCACTTCATATCTTGTTATGCTATGCTTGTTCATAAGTGAACAGTTATTTTCCAGTACTTTAAAAGTTCTTCACACAAGAGCATATTTCTAGAAACTGAATACTGCTCCCTGTTTCTTCTTACAACTTGTAAGCTTGGTTCAGAACAATTGTGGCTGAGGTAGTATTGTTTTTCCCATTCTTTATGTTGTTTTTTAAGAGCAGTGTGATGAGCTAGCATTTGAGTCTGAACAGGTGCAAAAAGGCTTTCATAATTCTTTTGTAAATGTCATTTATGGGATGTTCTTTCAGGTTTAGTCTTGCAGTGTCCACTTTGTACAAGCAATCTCACTCCCGAACTATTTTCACTATATTTGTGCAGTTTGGTTTTGATTTCTTTCACTTGTGGACTGCTGGACTTGGCAAGAGAGTAAGAGGTACTATTTTGCTGGTTTCCTTCTGCTGCTGCAATCATTAGTGACAAGGAAGTGATTTGTTGGAAAAGCATATCCTGTTTGCAATGCCATTTTCGCCATCTCAAGCCTTGGTAGTGTTGGAACAGGCTCATCTTCCTCCGGGAGCGTTGCTGGGTCATAGACGCCACGAATGTCCAGCAATAGCCGGTTATAGATGTCAACACCATAACAGTCACCGAGGATTCTAGCGTCATCGACATCGATGTCCCCTCTGAGTTGCTGGAGTTTCCCCTGCAGAAAATCTCTTCCCTCACGCCACAGAGGCTGTGGAACTTGACAGTCCCCTTTACCTAGACCTCTAGGCGCCTCTTGTGTATCGAATCCTACGAGCGTGCTTAGCATTTCAATTAGATCCGATGGAACTCCTTCGATCTGAGCAAACGAACTCGGGTAGACCTTTTGGATAAAATTAATTTCCCGAGCACCGTTTACTTTTTCTTCACCAATAACAAGCCGTGTAGCTGTGCCACTCTAAGGTCGCATAATCCATCCCCATCTCCGGGAGGTGTGTTTGGAAATTTGAGAGAAATGCGTATGTAGGGTGCCTCAAGTTGGGATTGCTGTGCTCTGAGGGCGTTGGCCAGTAAGGCTTCGTTTCTCAACCTTTTTGTCAAACAAATCTTGCACTCCAGGTAGCACAATCTTTGCTTCTGTCCAACTCAATTGGGCTTGTCCAAGTACCGGATAACGGTAATCAACCCAGGCAATTCGTTTAACGATACCATTCCTTTGTCAGCTAGCCACTTTGCAGTATTCAAGACATGTTCATCTCGAATTTTGCTTAAGCTCTAACTGTCGAGCTAACTGTAGTTGCTGCAGAAATGGTTGAGAAATATCTTCTTTAGGTTTTTCAGTCGTAGATACAATGTTTCGTATCATCTTGTCTTGCGGAGCGTCTTCGATGCATGTTTTGCGCGTGCAGGTAGTTAAAATTGTCTTGGTAAGACCTGAACTTCAAGTTGGACACGTAGTGCTCTAGATCTTCTTCTGTCTCACCACCGACAAATTGAGCTACTCCTCGTGTAAGTAACCTATCCGCCTTTCTTCCTTTTGGCGGACTTGGTGTCTCGCTCACAATTTCCTTCTACGAGTCAGATATCAATATAACAGTAAACACGAGGGCTTTTCGGGCCAAATTGCAATTAAAACATCAAATTTCTGCAGGGCACCAATCAACCCTTAGTTCCTTGACAGTTCAAATAGAAATAGAGAGCGAACAATATAATTCTTTTACTAGGCATCTTGCTAAACTTTACTTCGAACAACGGTTTTCAAATACCTCTCGACATATTATTAAACTTTGCGCCTTAAAAGGATTGCAGGGATTGAATTGTCATTTAAAATGGAAGTTGTGTCCACGTGCATTAGTTTTTTTCAATAACTTTTAAAGTCAAGAAAGCGTAAATGCTTTTCGTTTAGTCTTCTTAGGAATTTAATTATCCGTTTGCATAGCTTGATCACCCAAATATTAAGACAGAAAAGGCAACAATAAACTTAGTAAATGCAAGTTGAAGAGATACTCGTTTTGGAATAAAACCGAAGAAACACCAGCGATATTTGCTACTCGAGGATTATTAATAATAGTCATTTAGTCCTCTTCTCCTTCTGTAGCCACAGGTGACTGCCCAGAGAACGGTATGTCCTCGGAAATGTCCTGAGCGTCTTCCTGGATTTCCTGAGAACACGATCTCTGGATCTCGGATGTACCCTGCAACGATGCTACGGTGCCTGTGTGAGCAGCTGGGGGCTGTTCAGAAACTCTTAAATGAGGAGATTGGTCTTCCTGTAATTCCTGGGAGGAGGCTCTCTGGATCTCCAGCTGGTCGGTAATGGATGAACCCTGCAACTCGCCTCCTGCCGTTACTCTTCCAGCATCTACAGAACACTGGGATGTTCTTGCTGCTGCTGGATGAAAACATGTCATCTAGCGCCATCCATGGTTGCACAGTGACCTTTAGCACAGGTAGAAGGAAAGTGCTTTCCAATTTGCCCGTTACTTGCTTTAAAGCCCTTCTTGTGCTTTCGTCACCAACATTGCGTACTGCCAGTAAGACCTGGCTTTGGGCTTCGTAAAAACCAATGATCTCAATGCCATGCGCCAGATAGAGATGTAAAGCTGGTATATTGGAGAATCCTGCTAAAACAAGCCAGATGTAGGTACTAGCTCCGTGGGAATCCTGCGCTGCTCTTTTTCTAACCTCTTCTATTGCACAGGAGAGAAGAATGTCTCCCAAACACAAGGAACGCTTCTCCACTCTTTTAATACAATAGTTAACCTCCCACATCAGTTTCTGAGCTGTAGTCCTCATGTCGCTTGGCACTTCATGCCCTGCAAGAGATGTTAATTTGCGGGCTTCGTAGCTCTTTTTTTTCAACAAAATCAAGAAAGATGGATCGCTGGAATCCTTCTCAATCGAGGGATATATTGGTGTTCTGAAAGATTCAACCTTTCAGTAACTATCCTTGAATTAAGCTCCGATTAATGCAGTAGGACTGGTCTGTGGCGAGAGAAAATGGTGTAGCACTAGGGGCGAGAAGAGATAATTTTGATGGCTCCTATGAAATTGAACTTTTTGTGGAAAAGGCACAGGAGCAAAAATGATCTGTGCAAGATAAACGCTAGACGAGGCTCCCTGAATCATGCATAAATAATTGCAGAGTGCAATTTGGTCTGAAATGATACTCGTGATTTCAAAATCGAACCAGCGCGAGTATGATTTCAGATCAAAATTTAGAGCCTAGATGGAGGCACTTCATATCTTGTTATGCTATGCTTGTTCATAAGTGAACAGTTATTTTCCAGTACTTTAAAAGTTCTTCACACCAGAGCATATTTCTAGAAACTGAATACTGCTCCCTGTTTCTTCTTACAACTTGTAAGCTTGGTTCAGAACAATTGTGGCTGAGGTAGTATTGTTTTTCCCATTCTTTATGTTGTTTTTTAAGAGCAGTGTGATGAGCTAGCATTTGAGTCTGAACAGGTGCAAAAAGGCTTTCATAATTCCTTTGTAAATGTCATTTATGGGATGTTCTTTCAGGTTTAGTCTTGCAGTGTCCACTTTGTACAAGCAATCTCACTCCCGAACTATTTTCACTATATTTGTGCAGTTTGGTTTTGATTTCTTTCACTTGTGGACTGCTGGACTTGGCAAGAGAGTAAGAGGTACTATTTTGCTGGTTTCCTTCTGCTGCTGCAATCATTAGTGACAAGGAAGTGATTTGTTGGAAAAGCATATCCTGTTTGCAATGCCATTTTCGCCATCTCAAGCCTTGGTAGTGTTGGAACAGGCTCATCTTCCTCCGGGAGCGTTGCTGGGTCATAGACGCCACGAATGTCCAGCAATAGCCGGTTATAGATGTCAACACCATAACAGTCACCGAGGATTCTAGCGTCATCAACATCGATGCCCCCTCTGAGTTGCTGGAGTTCCCCCTGCAGAAAATCTCTTCCCTCACGCCACAGAGGCTGTGGAACTTGACAGTCCCCTTTACCTAGACCTCTAGGCGCCTCTTGTGTATTGAATCCTACGAGCGTGCTTAGCATTTTAATTAGATCCGATGGAACTCCTTCGATCTGAGCAAACGAACTCGGGTAGACCTTTTGGATAAAATTAATTTCCAGAGCACCGTTTACTTTTTCTTCACCAATAACAAGCCGTGTAGCTGTGCCACTCTAAGGTCGCATAATCCATCCCCATCTCCGGGAGGTGTGTTTGGAAATTTGAGAGAAATGCGTATGTAGGGTGCCTCAAGTTGGGATTGCTGTGCTCTGAGGGCGTTGGCCAGTAAGGCTTCGTTTCTCAACCTTTTTGTCAAACAAATCTTGCACTCCAGGTAGCACAATCTTTGCTTCTGTCCAACTCAATTGGGCTTGTCCAAGTACCGGATAACGGTAATCAACCCAGGCAATTCGTTTAACGATACCATTCCTTTGTCAGCTAGCCACTTTGCAGTATTCAAGACATGTTCATCTCGAATTTTGCTTAAGCTCTAACTGTCGAGCTAACTGTAGTTGCTGCAGAAATGGTTGAGAAATATCTTCTTTAGGTTTTTCAGTCGTAGATACAATGTTTCGTATCATCTTGTCTTGCGGAGCGTCTTCGATGCATGTCAAAACGTTTTGCGCGTGCAGGTAGTTAAAATTGTCTTGGTAAGACCTGAACTTCAAGTTGGACACGTAGTGCT
Source organism: Micromussa lordhowensis (assembly GCA_964020085.1). Classification (NCBI taxonomy): domain Eukaryota; kingdom Metazoa; phylum Cnidaria; class Anthozoa; order Scleractinia; family Lobophylliidae; genus Micromussa; species Micromussa lordhowensis. Next base: position 34,181,061 of record OZ026602.1, on the reverse strand, counting down.
CTAGATCTTCTTCTGTCTCACCACCGACAAATTGAGCTACTCCTCGTGTAAGTAACCTATCCGCCTTTCTTCCTTTTGGCGGACTTGGTGTCTCGCTCACAATTTCCTTCTACGAGTCAGATATCAATATAACAGTAAACACGAGGGCTTTTCGGGCCGAATTGCAATTAAAACATCAAATTTCTGCAGGGCACCAATCAACCCTTAGTTCCTCGACAGTTCAAATAGAAATAGAGAGCGAACAATATAATTCTTTTACTAGGCATCTTGCTAAACTTTACTTCGAACAACGGTTTTCAAATACCTCTCGACATATTATTAAACTTTGCGCCTTAAAAGGATTGCAGGGATTGAATTGTCATTTAAAATGGAAGTTGTGTCCACGTGCATTAGTTTTTTTCAATAACTTTTAAAGTCAAGAAAGCGTAAATGCTTTTCGTTTAGTCTTCTTAGGAATTTAATTATCCGTTTGCATAGCTTGATCACCCAAATATTAAGACAGAAAAGGCAACAATAAACTTAGTAAATGCAAGTTGAAGAGATACTCGTTTTGGAATAAAACCGAAGAAACACCAGCGATATTTGCTACTCGAGGATTATTAATAATAGTCATTTAGTCCTCTTCTCCTTCTGTAGCCACAGGTGACTGCCCAGAGAACGGTATGTCCTCGGAAATGTCCTGAGCGTCTTCCTGGATTTCCTGAGAACACGATCTCTGGATCTCGGATGTACCCTGCAACGATGCTACGGTGCCTGTGTGAGCAGCTGGGGGCTGTTCAGAAACTCTTAAATGAGGAGATTGGTCTTCCTGTAATTCCTGGGAGGAGGCTCTCTGGATCTCCAGCTGGTCGGTAATGGATGAACCCTGCAACTCGCCTCCTGCCGTTAATTTTCCTGCATCTACAGAACACTGCGAGAATAAGTTTACTCTAGAAACCACTGTACCTTGGCTGTCTGGGATGTTCTGGCTGCTGCTGGATGCAAACATGTCATCTAGCACCATCCATGGTTGCACAGTGACCTTTAGCACAGGTAGAAGGAAAGTGCTTTCCAATTTGCCTGTTACTTGCTTTAAAGCAATTTCCTCCTACGAGTAAGATATCAATATAACAGTAAACACGAGGGCTTTTCGGGCCAAATTGCAATTAAAACATCAAATTTCTGCAGGGCACCAAGCCCTTAGTCCCTCGACAGTTCAAATAGAAATAGAGAGCGAATAATATAATTCTTTTACTAGGCATCTTGCTAAACTTTACTTCGAATAACGGTTTTCAAATACCTCTCGACGTATTATTAAACTTTGCGCCTTAAAAGGATTGCAGGGGTTGAATTGTCATTTAAAATGGAAGTTGTGTCCACGTGCATTAGTTTTTTTGCAATAACTTTTAAAGTCAAGAAAGCGTAAATGCTTTTCATTTAGTCTTCTTAGGAATTTAATTATCCGTTTGCATAGCATGATCACCCAAACATTAAGACAGAAAAGGCAATGATAAACTTAGTAAATGCAAGTTGAAGAGATACTCGTTTTGGAATAAAACCAAAGAAACACCAGCGAATTTTGCTACTCGAGGATTATTAATAATAGTCATTTAGTCCTCTTCTCCTTCTGTAGCCACAGGTGACTGCCCAGAGAACGGTACGTCCTCGGAAACGTCCTGAGCGTCTTCCTGGATTTCCTGAGAACACGATCTCTGGATCTCGGATGTACCCTGCAACGATGCTACGGTGCCTGTGTGAGCAGCTGGGGGCTGTTCAGAAACTCTTAAATGAGGAGATTGGTCTTCCTGTAATTCCTGGGAGGAGGCTCTCTGGATCTCCAGCTGGTCGGTAATGGATGAACCCTGCAACTCGGCTCCTGCCGTTACTCTTCCAGCATCTACAGAACACTGGGATGTTCTTGCTGCTGCTGGATGAAAACATGTCATCTAGCGCCATCCATGGTTGCACAGTGACCTTTAGCACAGGTAGAAGGAAAGTGCTTTCCAATTTGCCCGTTACTTGCTTTAAAGCCCTTCTTGTGCTTTCGTCACCAACATTGCGTACTGCCAGTAAGACCTGGCTTTGGGCTTCGTAAAAACCAATGATCTCAATGCCATGCGCCAGATAGAGATGTAAAGCTGGTATATTGGAGAATCCTGCTAAAACAAGCCAGATGTAGGTACTAGCTCCGTGGGAATCCTGCGCTGCTCTTTTTCTAACCTCTTCTATTGCACAGGAGAGAAGAATGTCTCCCAAACACAAGGAACGCTTCTCCACTCTTTTAATACAATAGTTAACCTCCCACATCAGTTTCTGAGCTGTAGTCCTCATGTCGCTTGGCACTTCATGCCCTGCAAGAGATGTTAATTTGCGGGCTTCGTAGCTCTTTTTTTTCAACAAAATCAAGAAAGATGGATCGCTGGAATCCTTCTCAATCGAGGGATATATTGGTGTTCTGAAAGATTCAACCTTTCAGTAACTATCCTTGAATTAAGCTCCGATTAATGCAGTAGGACTGGTCTGTGGCGAGAGAAAATGGTGTAGCACTAGGGGCGAGAAGAGATAATTTTGATGGCTCCTATGAAATTGAACTTTTTGTGGAAAAGGCACAGGAGCAAAAATGATCTGTGCAAGATAAACGCTAGACGAGGCTCCCTGAATCATGCATAAATAATTGCAGAGTGCAATTTGGTCTGAAATGATACTCGTGATTTCAAAATCGAACCAGCGCGAGTATGATTTCAGATCAAAATTTAGAGCCTAGATGGAGGCACTTCATATCTTGTTATGCTATGCTTGTTCATAAGTGAACAGTTATTTTCCAGTACTTTAAAAGTTCTTCACACAAGAGCATATTTCTAGAAACTGAATACTGCTCCCTGTTTCTTCTTACAACTTGTAAGCTTGGTTCAGAACAATTGTGGCTGAGGTAGTATTGTTTTTCCCATTCTTTATGTTGTTTTTTAAGAGCAGTGTGATGAGCTAGCATTTGAGTCTGAACAGGTGCAAAAAGGCTTTCATAATTCCTTTGTAAATGTCATTTATGGGATGTTCTTTCAGGTTTAGTCTTGCAGTGTCCACTTTGTACAAGCAATCTCACTCCCAAACTATTTTCACTATATTTGTGCAGTTTGGTTTTGATTTCTTTCACTTGTGGACTGCTGGACTTGGCAAGAGAGTAAGAGGTACTATTTTGCTGGTTTCCTTCTGCTGCTGCAATCATTAGTGACAAGGAAGTGATTTGTTGGAAAAGCATATCCTGTTTGCAATGCCATTTTCGCCATCTCAAGCCTTGGTAGTGTTGGAACAGGCTCATCTTCCTCCGGGAGCGTTGCTGGGTCATAGACGCCACGAATGTCCAGCAATAGCCGGTTATAGATGTCAACACCATAACAGTCACCGAGGATTCTAGCGTCATCAACATCGATGCCCCCTCTGAGTTGCTGGAGTTCCCCCTGCAGAAAATCTCTTCCCTCACGCCACAGAGGCTGTGGAACTTGACAGTCCCCTTTACCTAGACCTCTAGGCGCCTCTTGTGTATTGAATCCTACGAGCGTGCTTAGCATTTTAATTAGATCCGATGGAACTCCTTCGATCTGAGCAAACGAACTCGGGTAGACCTTTTGGATAAAATTAATTTCCCGAGCACCGTTTACTTTTTCTTCACCAATAACAAGCCGTGTAGCTGTGCCACTCTAAGGTCGCATAATCCATCCCCATCTCCGGGAGGTGTGTTTGGAAATTTGAGAGAAATGCGTATGTAGGGTGCCTCAAGTTGGGATTGCTGTGCTCTGAGGGCGTTGGCCAGTAAGGCTTCGTTTCTCAACCTTTTTGTCAAACAAATCTTGCACTCCAGGTAGCACAATCTTTGCTTCTGTCCAACTCAATTGGGCTTGTCCAAGTACCGGATAACGGTAATCAACCCAGGCAATTCGTTTAACGATACCATTCCTTTGTCAGCTAGCCACTTTGCAGTATTCAAGACATGTTCATCTCGAGTTTTGCTTAAGCTCTAACTGTCGAGCTAACTGTAGTTGCTGCAGAAATGGTTGAGAAATATCTTCTTTAGGTTTTTCAGTCGTAGATACAATGTTTCGTATCATCTTGTCTTGCGGAGCGTCTTCGATGCATGTCAAAACGTTTTGCGCGTGCAGGTAGTTAAAATTGTCTTGGTAAGACCTGAACTTCAAGTTGGACACGTAGTGCTCTAGATCTTCTTCTGTCTCACCACCGACAAATTGAGCTACTCCTCGTGTAAGTAACCTATCCGCCTTTCTTCCTTTTGGCGGACTTGGTGTCTCGCTCACAATTTCCTTCTACGAGTCAGATATCAATATAACAGTAAACACGAGGGCTTTTCGGGCCAAATTGCAATTAAAACATCAAATTTCTGCAGGGCACCAATCAACCCTTAGTTCCTCGACAGTTCAAATAGAAATAGAGAGCGAACAATATAATTCTTTTACTAGGCATCTTGCTAAACTTTACTTCGAACAACGGTTTTCAAATACCTCTCGACATATTATTAAACTTTGCGCCTTAAAAGGATTGCAGGGATTGAATTGTCATTTAAAATGGAAGTTGTGTCCACGTGCATTAGTTTTTTTCAATAACTTTTAAAGTCAAGAAAGCGTAAATGCTTTTCGTTTAGTCTTCTTAGGAATTTAATTATCCGTTTGCATAGCTTGATCACCCAAATATTAAGACAGAAAAGGCAACAATAAACTTAGTAAATGCAAGTTGAAGAGATACTCGTTTTGGAATAAAACCGAAGAAACACCAGCGATATTTGCTACTCGAGGATTATTAATAATAGTCATTTAGTCCTCTTCTCCTTCTGTAGCCACAGGTGACTGCCCAGAGAACGGTATGTCCTCGGAAATGTCCTGAGCGTCTTCCTGGATTTCCTGAGAACACGATCTCTGGATCTCGGATGTACCCTGCAACGATGCTACGGTGCCTGTGTGAGCAGCTGGGGGCTGTTCAGAAACTCTTAAATGAGGAGATTGGTCTTCCTGTAATTCCTGGGAGGAGGCTCTCTGGATCTCCAGCTGGTCGGTAATGGATGAACCCTGCAACTCGCCTCCTGCCGTTACTCTTCCAGCATCTACAGAACACTGGGATGTTCTTGCTGCTGCTGGATGAAAACATGTCATCTAGCGCCATCCATGGTTGCACAGTGACCTTTAGCACAGGTAGAAGGAAAGTGCTTTCCAATTTGCCCGTTACTTGCTTTAAAGCCCTTCTTGTGCTTTCGTCACCAACATTGCGTACTGCCAGTAAGACCTGGCTTTGGGCTTCGTAAAAACCAATGATCTCAATGCCATGCGCCAGATAGAGATGTAAAGCTGGTATATTGGAGAATCCTGCTAAAACAAGCCAGATGTAGGTACTAGCTCCGTGGGAATCCTGCGCTGCTCTTTTTCTAACCTCTGCTATTGCACAGGAGAGAAGAATGTCTCCCAAACACAAGGAACGCTTCTCCACTCTTTTAATACAATAGTTAACCTCCCACATCAGTTTCTGAGCTGTAGTCCTCATGTCGCTTGGCACTTCATGCCCTGCAAGAAATGTTAATTTGCGGGCTTCGTAGCTCTTTTTTTCAACAAAATCAAGAAAGATGGATCGCTGGAATCCTTCTCAATCGAGGGATATATTGGTGTTCTGAAAGATTCAACCTTTCAGTAACTATCCTTGAATTAAGCTCCGATTAATGCAGTAGGACTGGTCTGTGGCGAGAGAAAATGGTGTAGCACTAGGGGCGAGAAGAGATAATTTTGATGGCTCCTATGAAATTGAACTTTTTGTGGAAAAGGCACAGGAGCAAAAATGATCTGTGCAAGATAAACGCAAGACGAGGCTCCCTGAATCATGCATAAATAATTGCAGAGTGCAATTTGGTCTGAAATGATACTCGTGATTTCAAAATCGAACCAGCGCGAGTATGATTTATGATCAAAATTTAGAGCCTAGATGGAGGCACTTCATATCTTGTTATGCTATGCTTGTTCATAAGTGAACAGTTATTTTCCAGTACTTTAAAAGTTCTTCACACAAGAGCATATTTCTAGAAACTGAATACTGCTCCCTGTTTCTTCTTACAACTTGTAAGCTTGGTTCAGAACAATTGTGGCTGAGGTAGTATTGTTTTTCCCATTCTTTATGTTGTTTTTTAAGAGCAGTGTGATGAGCTAGCATTTGAGTCTGAACAGGTGCAAAAAGGCTTTCATAATTCCTTTGTAAATGTCATTTATGGGATGTTCTTTCAGGTTTAGTCTTGCAGTGTCCACTTTGTACAAGCAATCTCACTCCCAAACTATTTTCACTATATTTGTGCAGTTTGGTTTTGATTTCTTTCACTTGTGGACTGCTGGACTTGGCAAGAGAGTAAGAGGTACTATTTTGCTGGTTTCCTTCTGCTGCTGCAATCATTAGTGACAAGGAAGTGATTTGTTGGAAAAGCATATCCTGTTTGCAATGCCATTTTCGCCATCTCAAGCCTTGGTAGTGTTGGAACAGGCTCATCTTCCTCCGGGAGCGTTGCTGGGTCATAGACGCCACGAATGTCCAGCAATAGCCGGTTATAGATGTCAACACCATAACAGTCACCGAGGATTCTAGCGTCATCAACATCGATGCCCCCTCTGAGTTGCTGGAGTTCCCCCTGCAGAAAATCTCTTCCCTCACGCCACAGAGGCTGTGGAACTTGACAGTCCCCTTTACCTAGACCTCTAGGCGCCTCTTGTGTATTGAATCCTACGAGCGTGCTTAGCATTTTAATTAGATCCGATGGAACTCCTTCGATCTGAGCAAACGAACTCGGGTAGACCTTTTGGATAAAATTAATTTCCCGAGCACCGTTTACTTTTTCTTCACCAATAACAAGCCGTGTAGCTGTGCCACTCTAAGGTCGCATAATCCATCCCCATCTCCGGGAGGTGTGTTTGGAAATTTGAGAGAAATGCGTATGTAGGGTGCCTCAAGTTGGGATTGCTGTGCTCTGAGGGCGTTGGCCAGTAAGGCTTCGTTTCTCAACCTTTTTGTCAAACAAATCTTGCACTCCAGGTAGCACAATCTTTGCTTCTGTCCAACTCAATTGGGCTTGTCCAAGTACCGGATAACGGTAATCAACCCAGGCAATTCGTTTAACGATACCATTCCTTTGTCAGCTAGCCACTTTGCAGTATTCAAGACATGTTCATCTCGAGTTTTGCTTAAGCTCTAACTGTCGAGCTAACTGTAGTTGCTGCAGAAATGGTTGAGAAATATCTTCTTTAGGTTTTTCAGTCGTAGATACAATGTTTCGTATCATCTTGTCTTGCGGAGCGTCTTCGATGCATGTCAAAACGTTTTGCGCGTGCAGGTAGTTAAAATTGTCTTGGTAAGACCTGAACTTCAAGTTGGACACGTAGTGCTCTAGATCTTCTTCTGTCTCACCACCGACAAATTGAGCTACTCCTCGTGTAAGTAACCTATCCGCCTTTCTTCCTTTTGGCGGACTTGGTGTCTCGCTCACAATTTCCTTCTACGAGTCAGATATCAATATAACAGTAAACACGAGGGCTTTTCGGGCCAAATTGCAATTAAAACATCAAATTTCTGCAGGGCACCAATCAACCCTTAGTTCCTCGACAGTTCAAATAGAAATAGAGAGCGAACAATATAATTCTTTTACTAGGCATCTTGCTAAACTTTACTTCGAACAACGGTTTTCAAATACCTCTCGACATATTATTAAACTTTGCGCCTTAAAAGGATTGCAGGGATTGAATTGTCATTTAAAATGGAAGTTGTGTCCACGTGCATTAGTTTTTTTCAATAACTTTTAAAGTCAAGAAAGCGTAAATGCTTTTCGTTTAGTCTTCTTAGGAATTTAATTATCCGTTTGCATAGCTTGATCACCCAAATATTAAGACAGAAAAGGCAACAATAAACTTAGTAAATGCAAGTTGAAGAGATACTCGTTTTGGAATAAAACCGAAGAAACACCAGCGATATTTGCTACTCGAGGATTATTAATAATAGTCATTTAGTCCTCTTCTCCTTCTGTAGCCACAGGTGACTGCCCAGAGAACGGTATGTCCTCGGAAATGTCCTGAGCGTCTTCCTGGATTTCCTGAGAACACGATCTCTGGATCTCGGATGTACCCTGCAACGATGCTACGGTGCCTGTGTGAGCAGCTGGGGGCTGTTCAGAAACTCTTAAATGAGGAGATTGGTCTTCCTGTAATTCCTGGGAGGAGGCTCTCTGGATCTCCAGCTGGTCGGTAATGGATGAACCCTGCAACTCGCCTCCTGCCGTTACTCTTCCAGCATCTACAGAACACTGGGATGTTCTTGCTGCTGCTGGATGAAAACATGTCATCTAGCGCCATCCATGGTTGCACAGTGACCTTTAGCACAGGTAGAAGGAAAGTGCTTTCCAATTTGCCCGTTACTTGCTTTAAAGCCCTTCTTGTGCTTTCGTCACCAACATTGCGTACTGCCAGTAAGACCTGGCTTTGGGCTTCGTAAAAACCAATGATCTCAATGCCATGCGCCAGATAGAGATGTAAAGCTGGTATATTGGAGAATCCTGCTAAAACAAGCCAGATGTAGGTACTAGCTCCGTGGGAATCCTGCGCTGCTCTTTTTCTAACCTCTGCTATTGCACAGGAGAGAAGAATGTCTCCCAAACACAAGGAACGCTTCTCCACTCTTTTAATACAATAGTTAACCTCCCACATCAGTTTCTGAGCTGTAGTCCTCATGTCGCTTGGCACTTCATGCCCTGCAAGAAATGTTAATTTGCGGGCTTCGTAGCTCTTTTTTTCAACAAAATCAAGAAAGATGGATCGCTGGAATCCTTCTCAATCGAGGGATATATTGGTGTTCTGAAAGATTCAACCTTTCAGTAACTATCCTTGAATTAAGCTCCGATTAATGCAGTAGGACTGGTCTGTGGCGAGAGAAAATGGTGTAGCACTAGGGGCGAGAAGAGATAATTTTGATGGCTCCTATGAAATTGAACTTTTTGTGGAAAAGGCACAGGAGCAAAAATGATCTGTGCAAGATAAACGCAAGACGAGGCTCCCTGAATCATGCATAAATAATTGCAGAGTGCAATTTGGTCTGAAATGATACTCGTGATTTCAAAATCGAACCAGCGCGAGTATGATTTATGATCAAAATTTAGAGCCTAGATGGAGGCACTTCATATCTTGTTATGCTATGCTTGTTCATAAGTGAACAGTTATTTTCCAGTACTTTAAAAGTTCTTCACACAAGAGCATATTTCTAGAAACTGAATACTGCTCCCTGTTTCTTCTTACAACTTGTAAGCTTGGTTCAGAACAATTGTGGCTGAGGTAGTATTGTTTTTCCCATTCTTTATGTTGTTTTTTAAGAGCAGTGTGATGAGCTAGCATTTGAGTCTGAACAGGTGCAAAAAGGCTTTCATAATTCTTTTGTAAATGTCATTTATGGGATGTTCTTTCAGGTTTAGTCTTGCAGTGTCCACTTTGTACAAGCAATCTCACTCCCGAACTATTTTCACTATATTTGTGCAGTTTGGTTTTGATTTCTTTCACTTGTGGACTGCTGGACTTGGCAAGAGAGTAAGAGGTACTATTTTGCTGGTTTCCTTCTGCTGCTGCAATCATTAGTGACAAGGAAGTGATTTGTTGGAAAAGCATATCCTGTTTGCAATGCCATTTTCGCCATCTCAAGCCTTGGTAGTGTTGGAACAGGCTCATCTTCCTCCGGGAGCGTTGCTGGGTCATAGACGCCACGAATGTCCAGCAATAGCCGGTTATAGATGTCAACACCATAACAGTCACCGAGGATTCTAGCGTCATCGACATCGATGTCCCCTCTGAGTTGCTGGAGTTTCCCCTGCAGAAAATCTCTTCCCTCACGCCACAGAGGCTGTGGAACTTGACAGTCCCCTTTACCTAGACCTCTAGGCGCCTCTTGTGTATCGAATCCTACGAGCGTGCTTAGCATTTCAATTAGATCCGATGGAACTCCTTCGATCTGAGCAAACGAACTCGGGTAGACCTTTTGGATAAAATTAATTTCCCGAGCACCGTTTACTTTTTCTTCACCAATAACAAGCCGTGTAGCTGTGCCACTCTAAGGTCGCATAATCCATCCCCATCTCCGGGAGGTGTGTTTGGAAATTTGAGAGAAATGCGTATGTAGGGTGCCTCAAGTTGGGATTGCTGTGCTCTGAGGGCGTTGGCCAGTAAGGCTTCGTTTCTCAACCTTTTTGTCAAACAAATCTTGCACTCCAGGTAGCACAATCTTTGCTTCTGTCCAACTCAATTGGGCCTGTCCAAGTACCGGATAACGGTAATCAACCCAGGCAATTCGTTTAACGATACCATTCCTTTGTCAGCTAGCCACTTTGCAGTATTCAAGACATGTTCATCTCGAATTTTGCTTAAGCTCTAACTGTCGAGCTAACTGTAGTTGCTGCAGAAATGGTTGAGAAATATCTTCTTTAGGTTTTTCAGTCGTAGATACAATGTTTCGTATCATCTTGTCTTGCGGAGCGTCTTCGATGCATGTCAAAACGTTTTGCGCGTGCAGGTAGTTAAAATTGTCTTGGTAAGACCTGAACTTCAAGTTGGACACGTAGTGCTCTAGATCTTCTTCTGTCTCACCACCGACAAATTGAGCTACTCCTCGTGTAAGTAACCTATCCGCCTTTCTTCCTTTTGGCGGACTTGGTGTCTCGCTCACAATTTCCTTCTACGAGTCAGATATCAATATAACAGTAAACACGAGGGCTTTTCGGGCCAAATTGCAATTAAAACATCAAATTTCTGCAGGGCACCAATCAACCCTTAGTTCCTCGACAGTTCAAATAGAAATAGAGAGCGAACAATATAATTCTTTTACTAGGCATCTTGCTAAACTTTACTTCGAACAACGGTTTTCAAATACCTCTCGACATATTATTAAACTTTGCGCCTTAAAAGGATTGCAGGGATTGAATTGTCATTTAAAATGGAAGTTGTGTCCACGTGCATTAGTTTTTTTCAATAACTTTTAAAGTCAAGAAAGCGTAAATGCTTTTCGTTTAGTCTTCTTAGGAATTTAATTATCCGTTTGCATAGCTTGATCACCCAAATATTAAGACAGAAAAGGCAACAATAAACTTAGTAAATGCAAGTTGAAGAGATACTCGTTTTGGAATAAAACCGAAGAAACACCAGCGATATTTGCTACTCGAGGATTATTAATAATAGTCATTTAGTCCTCTTCTCCTTCTGTAGCCACAGGTGACTGCCCAGAGAACGGTATGTCCTCGGAAACGTCCTGAGCGTCTTCCTGGATTTCCTGAGAACACGATCTCTGGATCTCGGATGTACCCTGCAACGATGCTACGGTGCCTGTGTGAGCAGCTGGGGGCTGTTCAGAAACTCTTAAATGAGGAGATTGGTCTTCCTGTAATTCCTGGGAGGAGGCTCTCTGGATCTCCAGCTGGTCGGTAATGGATGAACCCTGCAACTCGCCTCCTGCCGTTAATTTTCCTGCATCTACAGAACACTGCGAGAATAAGTTTACTCTAGAAACCACTGTACCTTGGCTGTCTGGGATGTTCTGGCTGCTGCTGGATGCAAACATGTCATCTAGCACCATCCATGGTTGCACAGTGACCTTTAGCACAGGTAGAAGGAAAGTGCTTTCCAATTTGCCTGTTACTTGCTTTAAAGCAATTTCCTCCTACGAGTAAGATATCAATATAACAGTAAACACGAGGGCTTTTCGGGCCAAATTGCAATTAAAACATCAAATTTCTGCAGGGCACCAAGCCCTTAGTCCCTCGACAGTTCAAATAGAAATAGAGAGCGAATAATATAATTCTTTTACTAGGCATCTTGCTAAACTTTACTTCGAATAACGGTTTTCAAATACCTCTCGACGTATTATTAAACTTTGCGCCTTAAAAGGATTGCAGGCGTTGAATTGTCATTTAAAATGGAAGTTGTGTCCACGTGCATTAGTTTTTTTGCAATAACTTTTAAAGTCAAGAAAGCGTAAATGCTTTTCATTTAGTCTTCTTAGGAATTTAATTATCCGTTTGAATAGCATGATCACCCAAACATTAAGACAGAAAAGGCAATGATAAACTTAGTAAATGCAAGTTGAAGAGATACTCGTTTTGGAATAAAACCAAAGAAACACCAGCGAATTTTGCTACTCGAGGATTATTAATAATAGTCATTTAGTCCTCTTCTCCTTCTGTAGCCACAGGTGACTGCCCAGAGAACGGTACGTCCTCGGAAACGTCCTGAGCGTCTTCCTGGATTTCCTGAGAACACGATCTCTGGATCTCGGATGTACCCTGCAACGATGCTACGGTGCCTGTGTAAGCAGCTGGGGGCTGTTCAGAAACTCTTAAATGAGGAGATTGGTCTTCCTGTAATTCCTGGGAGGAGGCTCTCTGGATCTCCAGCTGGTCGGTAATGGATGAACCCTGCAACTCGGCTCCTGCCGTTACTCTTCCAGCATCTACAGAACACTGGGATGTTCTTGCTGCTGCTGGATGAAAACATGTCATCTAGCGCCATCCATGGTTGCACAGTGACCTTTAGCACAGGTAGAAGGAAAGTGCTTTCCAATTTGCCCGTTACTTGCTTTAAAGCCCTTCTTGTGCTTTCGTCACCAACATTGCGTACTGCCAGTAAGACCTGGCTTTGGGCTTCGTAAAAACCAATGATCTCAATGCCATGCGCCAGATAGAGATGTAAAGCTGGTATATTGGAGAATCCTGCTAAAACAAGCCAGATGTAGGTACTAGCTCCGTGGGAATCCTGCGCTGCTCTTTTTCTAACCTCTTCTATTGCACAGGAGAGAAGAATGTCTCCCAAACACAAGGAACGCTTCTCCACTCTTTTAATACAATAGTTAACCTCCCACATCAGTTTCTGAGCTGTAGTCCTCATGTCGCTTGGCACTTCATGCCCTGCAAGAGATGTTAATTTGCGGGCTTCGTAGCTCTTTTTTTTCAACAAAATCAAGAAAGATGGATCGCTGGAATCCTTCTCAATCGAGGGATATATTGGTGTTCTGAAAGATTCAACCTTTCAGTAACTATCCTTGAATTAAGCTCCGATTAATGCAGTAGGACTGGTCTGTGGCGAGAGAAAATGGTGTAGCACTAGGGGCGAGAAGAGATAATTTTGATGGCTCCTATGAAATTGAACTTTTTGTGGAAAAGGCACAGGAGCAAAAATGATCTGTGCAAGATAAACGCTAGACGAGGCTCCCTGAATCATGCATAAATAATTGCAGAGTGCAATTTGGTCTGAAATGATACTCGTGATTTCAAAATCGAACCAGCGCGAGTATGATTTCAGATCAAAATTTAGAGCCTAGATGGAGGCACTTCATATCTTGTTATGCTATGCTTGTTCATAAGTGAACAGTTATTTTCCAGTACTTTAAAAGTTCTTCACACAAGAGCATATTTCTAGAAACTGAATACTGCTCCCTGTTTCTTCTTACAACTTGTAAGCTTGGTTCAGAACAATTGTGGCTGAGGTAGTATTGTTTTTCCCATTCTTTATGTTGTTTTTTAAGAGCAGTGTGATGAGCTAACATTTGAGTCTGAACAGGTGCAAAAAGGCTTTCATAATTCCTTTGTAAATGTCATTTATGGGATGTTCTTTCAGGTTTAGTCTTGCAGTGTCCACTTTGTACAAGCAATCTCACTCCCAAACTATTTTCACTATATTTGTGCAGTTTGGTTTTGATTTCTTTCACTTGTGGACTGCTGGACTTGGCAAGAGAGTAAGAGGTACTATTTTGCTGGTTTCCTTCTGCTGCTGCAATCATTAGTGACAAGGAAGTGATTTGTTGGAAAAGCATATCCTGTTTGCAATGCCATTTTCGCCATCTCAAGCCTTGGTAGTGTTGGAACAGGCTCATCTTCCTCCGGGAGCGTTGCTGGGTCATAGACGCCACGAATGTCCAGCAATAGCCGGTTATAGATGTCAACACCATAACAGTCACCGAGGATTCTAGCGTCATCGACATCGATGCCCCCTCTGAGTTGCTGGAGTTCCCCCTGCAGAAAATCTCTTCCCTCACGCCACAGAGGCTGTGGAACTTGACAGTCCCCTTTACCTAGACCTCTAGGCGCCTCTTGTGTATTGAATCCTACGAGCGTGCTTAGCATTTTAATTAGATCCGATGGAACTCCTTCGATCTGAGCAAACGAACTCGGGTAGACCTTTTGGATAAAATTAATTTCCCGAGCACCGTTTACTTTTTCTTCACCAATAACAAGCCGTGTAGCTGTGCCACTCTAAGGTCGCATAATCCATCCCCATCTCCGGGAGGTGTGTTTGGAAATTTGAGAGAAATGCGTATGTAGGGTGCCTCAAGTTGGGATTGCTGTGCTCTGAGGGCGTTGGCCAGTAAGGCTTCGTTTCTCAACCTTTTTGTCAAACAAATCTTGCACTCCAGGTAGCACAATCTTTGCTTCTGTCCAACTCAATTGGGCTTGTCGAAGTACCGGATAACGGTAATCAACCCAGGTAATTCGTTTAACGATACCATTCCTTTGTCAGCTAGCCACTTTGCAGTATTCAAGACATGTTCATCTCGAATTTTGCTTAAGCTCTAACTGTCGAGCTAACTGTAGTTGCTGCAGAAATGGTTGAGAAATATCTTCTTTAGGTTTTTCAGTCGTAGATACAATGTTTCGTATCATCTTGTCTTGCGGAGCGTCTTCGATGCATGTTTTGCGCGTGCAGGTAGTTAAAATTGTCTTGGTAAGACCTGAACTTCAAGTTGGACACGTAGTGCTCTAGATCTTCTTCTGTCTCACCACCGACAAATTGAGCTACTCCTCGTGTAAGTAACCTATCCGCCTTTCTTCCTTTTGGCGGACTTGGTGTCTCGCTCACAATTTCCTTCTACGAGTCAGATATCAATATAACAGTAAACACGAGGGCTTTTCGGGCCGAATTGCAATTAAAACATCAAATTTCTGCAGGGCACCAATCAACCCCTAGTTCCTCGACAGTTCAAATAGAAATAGAGAGCGAACAATATAATTCTTTTACTAGGCATCTTGCTAAACTTTACTTCGAACAACGGTTTTCAAATACCTCTCGACGTATTATTAAACTTTGCGCCTTAAAAGGATTGCAGGGATTGAATTGTCATTTAAAATGGAAGTTGTGTCCACGTGCATTAGTTTTTTTCAATAACTTTTAAAGTCAAGAAAGCGTAAATGCTTTTCGTTTAGTCTTCTTAGGAATTTAATTATCCGTTTGCATAGCTTGATCACCCAAATATTAAGACAGAAAAGGCAACAATAAACTTAGTAAATGCAAGTTGAAGAGATACTCGTTTTGGAATAAAACCGAAGAAACACCAGCGATATTTGCTACTCGAGGATTATTAATAATAGTCATTTAGTCCTCTTCTCCTTCTGTAGCCACAGGTGACTGCCCAGAGAACGGTACGTCCTCGGAAACGTCCCGAGCTTCTTCCTGGATTTCCTGAGAACACGCTCTCTGGATCTCGGATGTACCCTGCAACGATGCTACGGTGCCTGTGTGAGCAGCTGGGGGCTGTTCAGAAACTCTTAAATGAGGAGATTGGTCTTCCTGTAATTCCTGGGAGGAGGCTCTCTGGATCTCCAGCTGGTCGGTAATGGATGAACCTGCAACTCGGCTCCTGCCGTTACTCTTCCAGCATCTACAGAACACTGGGAGAATAACTTTACTCCAGAAACCACTGTACCTTGGCTGTCTGGGATGTTCTTGCTGCTGCTGGATGAAAACATGTCATCTAGCGCCATCCATGGTTGCACAGTGACCTTTAGCACAGGTAGAAGGAAAGTGCTTTCCAATTTGCCCGTTACTTGCTTTAAAGCCCTTCTTGTGCTTTCGTCACCAACATTGCGTACTGCCAGTAAGACCTGGCTTTGGGCTTCGTAAAAACCAATGATCTCAATGCCATGCGCCAGATAGAGATGTAAAGCTGGTATATTGGAGAATCCTGCTAAAACAAGCCAGATGTAGGTACTAGCTCCGTGGGAATCCTGCGCTGCTCTTTTTCTAACCTCTTCTATTGCACAGGAGAGAAGAATGTCTCCCAAACACAAGGAACGCTTCTCCACTCTTTTAATACAATAGTTAACCTCCCACATCAGTTTCTGAGCTGTAGTCCTCATGTCGCTTGGCACTTCATGCCCTGCAAGAGATGTTAATTTGCGGGCTTCGTAGCTCTTTTTTTTCAACAAAATCAAGAAAGATGGATCGCTGGAATCCTTCTCAATCGAGGGATATATTGGTGTTCTGAAAGATTCAACCTTTCAGTAACTATCCTTGAATTAAGCTCCGATTAATGCAGTAGGACTGGTCTGTGGCGAGAGAAAATGGTGTAGCACTAGGGGCGAGAAGAGATAATTTTGATGGCTCCTATGAAATTGAACTTTTTGTGGAAAAGGCACAGGAGCAAAAATGATCTGTGCAAGATAAACGCTAGACGAGGCTCCCTGAATCATGCATAAATAATTGCAGAGTGCAATTTGGTCTGAAATGATACTCGTGATTTCAAAATCGAACCAGCGCGAGTATGATTTCAGATCAAAATTTAGAGCCTAGATGGAGGCACTTCATATCTTGTTATGCTATGCTTGTTCATAAGTGAACAGTTATTTTCCAGTACTTTAAAAGTTCTTCACACAAGAGCATATTTCTAGAAACTGAATACTGCTCCCTGTTTCTTCTTACAACTTGTAAGCTTGGTTCAGAACAATTGTGGCTGAGGTAGTATTGTTTTTCCCATTCTTTATGTTGTTTTTTAAGAGCAGTGTGATGAGCTAGCATTTGAGTCTGAACAGGTGCAAAAAGGCTTTCATAATTCCTTTGTAAATGTCATTTATGGGATGTTCTTTCAGGTTTAGTCTTGCAGTGTCCACTTTGTACAAGCAATCTCACTCCCAAACTATTTTCACTATATTTGTGCAGTTTGGTTTTGATTTCTTTCACTTGTGGACTGCTGGACTTGGCAAGAGAGTAAGAGGTACTATTTTGCTGGTTTCCTTCTGCTGCTGCAATCATTAGTGACAAGGAAGTGATTTGTTGGAAAAGCATATCCTGTTTGCAATGCCATTTTCGCCATCTCAAGCCTTGGTAGTGTTGGAACAGGCTCATCTTCCTCCGGGAGCGTTGCTGGGTCATAGACGCCACGAATGTCCAGCAATAGCCGGTTATAGATGTCAACACCATAACAGTCACCGAGGATTCTAGCGTCATCGACATCGATGCCCCCTCTGAGTTGCTGGAGTTCCCCCTGCAGAAAATCTCTTCCCTCACGCCACAGAGGCTGTGGAACTTGACAGTCCCCTTTACCTAGACCTCTAGGCGCCTCTTGTGTATTGAATCCTACGAGCGTGCTTAGCATTTTAATTAGATCCGATGGAACTCCTTCGATCTGAGCAAACGAACTCGGGTAGACCTTTTGGATAAAATTAATTTCCCGAGCACCGTTTACTTTTTCTTCACCAATAACAAGCCGTGTAGCTGTGCCACTCTAAGGTCGCATAATCCATCCCCATCTCCGGGAGGTGTGTTTGGAAATTTGAGAGAAATGCGTATGTAGGGTGCCTCAAGTTGGGATTGCTGTGCTCTGAGGGCGTTGGCCAGTAAGGCTTCGTTTCTCAACCTTTTTGTCAAACAAATCTTGCACTCCAGGTAGCACAATCTTTGCTTCTGTCCAACTCAATTGGGCTTGTCCAAGTACCGGATAACGGTAATCAACCCAGGCAATTCGTTTAACGATACCATTCCTTTGTCAGCTAGCCACTTTGCAGTATTCAAGACATGTTCATCTCGAATTTTGCTTAAGCTCTAACTGTCGAGCTAACTGTAGTTGCTGCAGAAATGGTTGAGAAATATCTTCTTTAGGTTTTTCAGTCGTAGATACAGTGTTTCGTATCATCTTGTCTTGCGGAGCGTCTTCGATGCATGTCAAAACGTTTTGCGCGTGCAGGTAGTTAAAATTGTCTTGGTAAGACCTGAACTTCAAGTTGGACACGTAGTGCTCTAGATCTTCTTCTGTCTCACCACCGACAAATTGAGCTACTCCTCGTGTAAGTAACCTATCCGCCTTTCTTCCTTTTGGCGGACTTGGTGTCTCGCTCACAATTTCCTTCTATGAGTCAGATATCAATATAACAGTAAACACGAGGGCTTTTCGGGCCGAATTGCAATTAAAACATCAAATTTCTGCAGGGCACCAATCAACCCTTAGTTCCTCGACAGTTCAAATAGAAATAGAGAGCGAACAATATAATTCTTTTACTAGGCATCTTGCTAAACTTTACTTCGAACAACGGTTTTCAAATACCTCTCGACGTATTATTAAACTTTGCGCCTTAAAAGGATTGCAGGGATTGAATTGTCATTTAAAATGGAAGTTGTGTCCACGTGCATTAGTTTTTTTCAATAACTTTTAAAGTCAAGAAAGCGTAAATGCTTTTCGTTTAGTCTTCTTAGGAATTTAATTATCCGTTTGCATAGCTTGATCACCCAAATATTAAGACAGAAAAGGCAACAATAAACTTAGTAAATGCAAGTTGAAGAGATACTCGTTTTGGAATAAAACCGAAGAAACACCAGCGATATTTGCTACTCGAGGATTATTAATAATAGTCATTTAGTCCTCTTCTCCTTCTGTAGCCACAGGTGACTGCCCAGAGAACGGTACGTCCTCGGAAACGTGCCGAGCTTCTTCCTGGATTTCCTGAGAACACGCTCTCTGGATCTCGGATGTACCCTGCAACGATGCTACGGTGCCTGTGTGAGCAGCTGGGGGCTGTTCAGAAACTTCTTAAATGAGGAGATTGGTCTTCCTGTAATTCCTGGGAGGAGGCTCTCTGGATCTCCAGCTGGTCGGTAATGGATGAAGCTGCAACTCGGCTCCTGCCGTTACTCTTCCAGCATCTACAGAACACTGGGAGAATAACTTTACTCCAGAAACCACTGTACCTTGGCTGTCTGGGATGTTCTTGCTGCTGCTGGATGAAAACATGTCATCTAGCGCCATCCATGGTTGCACAGTGACCTTTAGCACAGGTAGAAGGAAAGTGCTTTCCAATTTGCCCGTTACTTGCTTTAAAGCCCTTCTTGTGCTTTCGTCACCAACATTGCGTACTGCCAGTAAGACCTGGCTTTGGGCTTCGTAAAAACCAATGATCTCAATGCCATGCGCCAGATAGAGATGTAAAGCTGGTATATTGGAGAATCCTGCTAAAACAAGCCAGATGTAGGTACTAGCTCCGTGGGAATCCTGCGCTGCTCTTTTTCTAACCTCTTCTATTGCACAGGAGAGAAGAATGTCTCCCAAACACAAGGAACGCTTCTCCACTCTTTTAATACAATAGTTAACCTCCCACATCAGTTTCTGAGCTGTAGTCCTCATGTCGCTTGGCACTTCATGCCCTGCAAGAGATGTTAATTTGCGGGCTTCGTAGCTCTTTTTTTTCAACAAAATCAAGAAAGATGGATCGCTGGAATCCTTCTCAATCGAGGGATATATTGGTGTTCTGAAAGATTCAACCTTTCAGTAACTATCCTTGAATTAAGCTCCGATTAATGCAGTAGGACTGGTCTGTGGCGAGAGAAAATGGTGTAGCACTAGGGGCGAGAAGAGATAATTTTGATGGCTCCTATGAAATTGAACTTTTTGTGGAAAAGGCACAGGAGCAAAAATGATCTGTGCAAGATAAACGCTAGACGAGGCTCCCTGAATCATGCATAAATAATTGCAGAGTGCAATTTGGTCTGAAATGATACTCGTGATTTCAAAATCGAACCAGCGCGAGTATGATTTCAGATCAAAATTTAGAGCCTAGATGGAGGCACTTCATATCTTGTTATGCTATGCTTGTTCATAAGTGAACAGTTATTTTCCAGTACTTTAAAAGTTCTTCACACAAGAGCATATTTCTAGAAACTGAATACTGCTCCCTGTTTCTTCTTACAACTTGTAAGCTTGGTTCAGAACAATTGTAGCTGAGGTAGTATTGTTTTTCCCATTCTTTATGTTGTTTTTTAAGAGCAGTGTGATGAGCTAGCATTTGAGTCTGAACAGGTGCAAAAAGGCTTTCATAATTCCTTTGTAAATGTCATTTATGGGATGTTCTTTCAGGTTTAGTCTTGCAGTGTCCACTTTGTACAAGCAATCTCACTCCCAAACTATTTTCACTATATTTGTGCAGTTTGGTTTTGATTTCTTTCACTTGTGGACTGCTGGACTTGGCAAGAGAGTAAGAGGTACTATTTTGCTGGTTTCCTTCTGCTGCTGCAATCATTAGTGACAAGGAAGTGATTTGTTGGAAAAGCATATCCTGTTTGCAATGCCATTTTCGCCATCTCAAGCCTTGGTAGTGTTGGAACAGGCTCATCTTCCTCCGGGAGCGTTGCTGGGTCATAGACGCCACGAATGTCCAGCAATAGCCGGTTATAGATGTCAACACCATAACAGTCACCGAGGATTCTAGCGTCATCGACATCGATGCCCCCTCTGAGTTGCTGGAGTTCCCCCTGCAGAAAATCTCTTCCCTCACGCCACAGAGGCTGTGGAACTTGACAGTCCCCTTTACCTAGACCTCTAGGCGCCTCTTGTGTATTGAATCCTACGAGCGTGCTTAGCATTTTAATTAGATCCGATGGAACTCCTTCGATCTGAGCAAACGAACTCGGGTAGACCTTTTGGATAAAATTAATTTCCCGAGCACCGTTTACTTTTTCTTCACCAATAACAAGCCGTGTAGCTGTGCCACTCTAAGGTCGCATAATCCATCCCCATCTCCGGGAGGTGTGTTTGGAAATTTGAGAGAAATGCGTATGTAGGGTGCCTCAAGTTGGGATTGCTGTGCTCTGAGGGCGTTGGCCAGTAAGGCTTCGTTTCTCAACCTTTTTGTCAAACAAATCTTGCACTCCAGGTAGCACAATCTTTGCTTCTGTCCAACTCAATTGGGCTTGTCCAAGTACCGGATAACGGTAATCAACCCAGGCAATTCGTTTAACGATACCATTCCTTTGTCAGCTAGCCACTTTGCAGTATTCAAGACATGTTCATCTCGAATTTTGCTTAAGCTCTAACTGTCGAGCTAACTGTAGTTGCTGCAGAAATGGTTGAGAAATATCTTCTTTAGGTTTTTCAGTCGTAGATACAATGTTTCGTATCATCTTGTCTTGCGGAGCGTCTTCGATGCATGTCAAAACGTTTTGCGCGTGCAGGTAGTTAAAATTGTCTTGGTAAGACCTGAACTTCAAGTTGGACACGTAGTGCTCTAGATCTTCTTCTGTCTCACCACCGACAAATTGAGCTACTCCTCGTGTAAGTAACCTATCCGCCTTTCTTCCTTTTGGCGGACTTGGTGTCTCGCTCACAATTTCCTTCTACGAGTCAGATATCAATATAACAGTAAACACGAGGGCTTTTCGGGCCGAATTGCAATTAAAACATCAAATTTCTGCAGGGCACCAATCAACCCTTAGTTCCTCGACAGTTCAAATAGAAATAGAGAGCGAACAATATAATTCTTTTACTAGGCATCTTGCTAAACTTTACTTCGAACAACGGTTTTCAAATACCTCTCGACGTATTATTAAACTTTGCGCCTTAAAAGGATTGCAGGGATTGAATTGTCATTTAAAATGGAAGTTGTGTCCACGTGCATTAGTTTTTTTCAATAACTTTTAAAGTCAAGAAAGCGTAAATGCTTTTCGTTTAGTCTTCTTAGGAATTTAATTATCCGTTTGCATAGCTTGATCACCCAAATATTAAGACAGAAAAGGCAACAATAAACTTAGTAAATGCAAGTTGAAGAGATACTCGTTTTGGAATAAAACCGAAGAAACACCAGCGATATTTGCTACTCGAGGATTATTAATAATAGTCATTTAGTCCTCTTCTCCTTCTGTAGCCACAGGTGACTGCCCAGAGAACGGTACGTCCTCGGAAACGTCCCGAGCTTCTTCCTGGATTTCCTGAGAACACGCTCTCTGGATCTCGGATGTACCCTGCAACGATGCTACGGTGCCTGTGTGAGCAGCTGGGGGCTGTTCAGAAACTCTTAAATGAGGAGATTGGTCTTCCTGTAATTCCTGGGAGGAGGCTCTCTGGATCTCCAGCTGGTCGGTAATGGATGAACCTGCAACTCGGCTCCTGCCGTTACTCTTCCAGCATCTACAGAACACTGGGAGAATAACTTTACTCCAGAAACCACTGTACCTTGGCTGTCTGGGATGTTCTTGCTGCTGCTGGATGAAAACATGTCATCTAGCGCCATCCATGGTTGCACAGTGACCTTTAGCACAGGTAGAAGGAAAGTGCTTTCCAATTTGCCCGTTACTTGCTTTAAAGCCCTTCTTGTGCTTTCGTCACCAACATTGCGTACTGCCAGTAAGACCTGGCTTTGGGCTTCGTAAAAACCAATGATCTCAATGCCATGCGCCAGATAGAGATGTAAAGCTGGTATATTGGAGAATCCTGCTAAAACAAGCCAGATGTAGGTACTAGCTCCGTGGGAATCCTGCGCTGCTCTTTTTCTAACCTCTTCTATTGCACAGGAGAGAAGAATGTCTCCCAAACACAAGGAACGCTTCTCCACTCTTTTAATACAATAGTTAACCTCCCACATCAGTTTCTGAGCTGTAGTCCTCATGTCGCTTGGCACTTCATGCCCTGCAAGAGATGTTAATTTGCGGGCTTCGTAGCTCTTTTTTTTCAACAAAATCAAGAAAGATGGATCGCTGGAATCCTTCTCAATCGAGGGATATATTGGTGTTCTGAAAGATTCAACCTTTCAGTAACTATCCTTGAATTAAGCTCCGATTAATGCAGTAGGACTGGTCTGTGGCGAGAGAAAATGGTGTAGCACTAGGGGCGAGAAGAGATAATTTTGATGGCTCCTATGAAATTGAACTTTTTGTGGAAAAGGCACAGGAGCAAAAATGATCTGTGCAAGATAAACGCTAGACGAGGCTCCCTGAATCATGCATAAATAATTGCAGAGTGCAATTTGGTCTGAAATGATACTCGTGATTTCAAAATCGAACCAGCGCGAGTATGATTTCAGATCAAAATTTAGAGCCTAGATGGAGGCACTTCATATCTTGTTATGCTATGCTTGTTCATAAGTGAACAGTTATTTTCCAGTACTTTAAAAGTTCTTCACACAAGAGCATATTTCTAGAAACTGAATACTGCTCCCTGTTTCTTCTTACAACTTGTAAGCTTGGTTCAGAACAATTGTGGCTGAGGTAGTATTGTTTTTCCCATTCTTTATGTTGTTTTTTAAGAGCAGTGTGATGAGCTAGCATTTGAGTCTGAACAGGTGCAAAAAGGCTTTCATAATTCCTTTGTAAATGTCATTTATGGGATGTTCTTTCAGGTTTAGTCTTGCAGTGTCCACTTTGTACAAGCAATCTCACTCCCAAACTATTTTCACTATATTTGTGCAGTTTGGTTTTGATTTCTTTCACTTGTGGACTGCTGGACTTGGCAAGAGAGTAAGAGGTACTATTTTGCTGGTTTCCTTCTGCTGCTGCAATCATTAGTGACAAGGAAGTGATTTGTTGGAAAAGCATATCCTGTTTGCAATGCCATTTTCGCCATCTCAAGCCTTGGTAGTGTTGGAACAGGCTCATCTTCCTCCGGGAGCGTTGCTGGGTCATAGACGCCACGAATGTCCAGCAATAGCCGGTTATAGATGTCAACACCATAACAGTCACCGAGGATTCTAGCGTCATCGACATCGATGCCCCCTCTGAGTTGCTGGAGTTCCCCCTGCAGAAAATCTCTTCCCTCACGCCACAGAGGCTGTGGAACTTGACAGTCCCCTTTACCTAGACCTCTAGGCGCCTCTTGTGTATTGAATCCTACGAGCGTGCTTAGCATTTTAATTAGATCCGATGGAACTCCTTCGATCTGAGCAAACGAACTCGGGTAGACCTTTTGGATAAAATTAATTTCCCGAGCACCGTTTACTTTTTCTTCACCAATAACAAGCCGTGTAGCTGTGCCACTCTAAGGTCGCATAATCCATCCCCATCTCCGGGAGGTGTGTTTGGAAATTTGAGAGAAATGCGTATGTAGGGTGCCTCAAGTTGGGATTGCTGTGCTCTGAGGGCGTTGGCCAGTAAGGCTTCGTTTCTCAACCTTTTTGTCAAACAAATCTTGCACTCCAGGTAGCACAATCTTTGCTTCTGTCCAACTCAATTGGGCTTGTCCAAGTACCGGATAACGGTAATCAACCCAGGCAATTCGTTTAACGATACCATTCCTTTGTCAGCTAGCCACTTTGCAGTATTCAAGACATGTTCATCTCGAATTTTGCTTAAGCTCTAACTGTCGAGCTAACTGTAGTTGCTGCAGAAATGGTTGAGAAATATCTTCTTTAGGTTTTTCAGTCGTAGATACAATGTTTCGTATCATCTTGTCTTGCGGAGCGTCTTCGATGCATGTCAAAACGTTTTGCGCGTGCAGGTAGTTAAAATTGTCTTGGTAAGACCTGAACTTCAAGTTGGACACGTAGTGCTCTAGATCTTCTTCTGTCTCACCACCGACAAATTGAGCTACTCCTCGTGTAAGTAACCTATCCGCCTTTCTTCCTTTTGGCGGACTTGGTGTCTCGCTCACAATTTCCTTCTACGAGTCAGATATCAATATAACAGTAAACACGAGGGCTTTTCGGGCCGAATTGCAATTAAAACATCAAATTTCTGCAGGGCACCAATCAACCCTTAGTTCCTCGACAGTTCAAATAGAAATAGAGAGCGAACAATATAATTCTTTTACTAGGCATCTTGCTAAACTTTACTTCGAACAACGGTTTTCAAATACCTCTCGACGTATTATTAAACTTTGCGCCTTAAAAGGATTGCAGGGATTGAATTGTCATTTAAAATGGAAGTTGTGTCCACGTGCATTAGTTTTTTTCAATAACTTTTAAAGTCAAGAAAGCGTAAATGCTTTTCGTTTAGTCTTCTTAGGAATTTAATTATCCGTTTGCATAGCTTGATCACCCAAATATTAAGACAGAAAAGGCAACAATAAACTTAGTAAATGCAAGTTGAAGAGATACTCGTTTTGGAATAAAACCGAAGAAACACCAGCGATATTTGCTACTCGAGGATTATTAATAATAGTCATTTAGTCCTCTTCTCCTTCTGTAGCCACAGGTGACTGCCCAGAGAACGGTACGTCCTCGGAAACGTCCCGAGCTTCTTCCTGGATTTCCTGAGAACACGCTCTCTGGATCTCGGATGTACCCTGCAACGATGCTACGGTGCCTGTGTGAGCAGCTGGGGGCTGTTCAGAAACTCTTAAATGAGGAGATTGGTCTTCCTGTAATTCCTGGGAGGAGGCTCTCTGAATCTCCAGCTGGTCGGTAATGGATGAACCTGCAACTCGGCTCCTGCCGTTACTCTTCCAGCATCTACAGAACACTGGGATGTTCTTGCTGCTGCTGGATGAAAACATGTCATCTAGCGCCATCCATGGTTGCACAGTGACCTTTAGCACAGGTAGAAGGAAAGTGCTTTCCAATTTGCCCGTTACTTGCTTTAAAGCCCTTCTTGTGCTTTCGTCACCAACATTGCGTACTGCCAGTAAGACCTGGCTTTGGGCTTCGTAAAAACCAATGATCTCAATGCCATGCGCCAGATAGAGATGTAAAGCTGGTATATTGGAGAATCCTGCTAAAACAAGCCAGATGTAGGTACTAGCTCCGTGGGAATCCTGCGCTGCTCTTTTTCTAACCTCTTCTATTGCACAGGAGAGAAGAATGTCTCCCAAACACAAGGAACGCTTCTCCACTCTTTTAATACAATAGTTAACCTCCCACATCAGTTTCTGAGCTGTAGTCCTCATGTCGCTTGGCACTTCATGCCCTGCAAGAGATGTTAATTTGCGGGCTTCGTAGCTCTTTTTTTTCAACAAAATCAAGAAAGATGGATCGCTGGAATCCTTCTCAATCGAGGGATATATTGGTGTTCTGAAAGATTCAACCTTTCAGTAACTATCCTTGAATTAAGCTCCGATTAATGCAGTAGGACTGGTCTGTGGCGAGAGAAAATGGTGTAGCACTAGGGGCGAGAAGAGATAATTTTGATGGCTCCTATGAAATTGAACTTTTTGTGGAAAAGGCACAGGAGCAAAAATGATCTGTGCAAGATAAACGCTAGACGAGGCTCCCTGAATCATGCATAAATAATTGCAGAGTGCAATTTGGTCTGAAATGATACTCGTGATTTCAAAATCGAACCAGCGCGAGTATGATTTCAGATCAAAATTTAGAGCCTAGATGGAGGCACTTCATATCTTGTTATGCTATGCTTGTTCATAAGTGAACAGTTATTTTCCAGTACTTTAAAAGTTCTTCACACAAGAGCATATTTCTAGAAACTGAATACTGCTCCCTGTTTCTTCTTACAACTTGTAAGCTTGGTTCAGAACAATTGTGGCTGAGGTAGTATTGTTTTTCCCATTCTTTATGTTGTTTTTTAAGAGCAGTGTGATGAGCTAGCATTTGAGTCTGAACAGGTGCAAAAAGGCTTTCATAATTCCTTTGTAAATGTCATTTATGGGATGTTCTTTCAGGTTTAGTCTTGCAGTGTCCACTTTGTACAAGCAATCTCACTCCCGAACTATTTTCACTATATTTGTGCAGTTTGGTTTTGATTTCTTTCACTTGTGGACTGCTGGACTTGGCAAGAGAGTAAGAGGTACTATTTTGCTGGTTTCCTTCTGCTGCTGCAATCATTAGTGACAAGGAAGTGATTTGTTGGAAAAGCATATCCTGTTTGCAATGCCATTTTCGCCATCTCAAGCCTTGGTAGTGTTGGAACAGGCTCATCTTCCTCCGGGAGCGTTGCTGGGTCATAGACGCCACGAATGTCCAGCAATAGCCAGTTATAGATGTCAACACCATAACAGTCACCGAGGATTCTAGCGTCATCGACATCGATGTCCCCTCTGAGTTGCTGGAGTTCCCCCTGCAGAAAATCTCTTCCCTCACGCCACAGAGGCTGTGGAACTTGACAGTCCCCTTTACCTAGACCTCTAGGCGCCTCTTGTGTATCGAATCCTACGAGCGTGCTTAGCATTTCAATTAGATCCGATGGAACTCCTTCGATCTGAGCAAACGAACTCGGGTAGACCTTTTGGATAAAATTAATTTCCCGAGCACCGTTTACTTTTTCTTCACCAATAACAAGCCGTGTAGCTGTGCCACTCTAAGGTCGCATAATCCATCCCCATCTCCGGGAGGTGTGTTTGGAAATTTGAGAGAAATGCGTATGTAGGGTGCCTCAAGTTGGGATTGCTGTGCTCTGAGGGCGTTGGCCAGTAAGGCTTCGTTTCTCAACCTTTTTGTCAAACAAATCTTGCACTCCAGGTAGCACAATCTTTGCTTCTGTCCAACTCAATTGGGCTTGTCCAAGTACCGGATAATGGTAATCAACCCAGGCAATTCGTACAATTTCCCTCAATGCGTTCAACGCGTCCTTTAACGATATCATTCCTTTGTCAGCTAGCCACTTTGCAGTATTCAAGACATGTTCATCTCGAATTTTGCTTAAGCTCTAACTGTCGAGCTAACTGTAGTTGCTGCAGAAATGGTTGAGAAATATCTTCTTTAGGTTTTTCAGTCGTAGATACAATGTTTCGTATCATCTTGTCTTGCGGAGCGTCTTCGACGCATGTCAAAACGTTTTGCGTGTGCAGGTAGTTAAAATTGTCTTGGTAAGACCTGAACTTCAAGTTGGACACGTAGTGCTCTAGATCTTCTTCTGTCTCACCACCGACAAATTGAGCTACTCCTCGTGTAAGTAACCTATCCGCCTTTCTTCCTTTTGGCGGACTTGGTGTCTCGCTCACAGTTTCCTTCTACGAGTCAGATATCAATATAACCGTAAACACGAGGGCTTTTCGGGCCGAATTGCAATTAAAACATCAAATTTCTGCAAGGCACCAATCAACCCTTAGTTCCTCGACAGTTCAAATAGAAATAGAGAGCGAACAATATAATTCTTTTACTAGGCATCTTGCTAAACTTTACTTCGAACAATGGTTTTCAAATACCTCTCGACGTATTATTAAACTTTGCGCCTTAAAAGGATTGCACGGATTAAATTGTCATTTAAAATGGAAGTTGTGTCCACGTGCATTAGTTTTTTTCAATAACTTTTAAAGTCAAGAAAGCGTAAATGCTTTTCGTTTAGTCTTCTTAGGAATTTAATTATCCGTTTGCATAGCATGATCACCCAAATATTAAGACAGAAAAGGCAATGATAAACTTAGTAAATGCAAGTTGAAGAGATACTCGTTTTGGAATAAAACCAAAGAAACACCAGCGAATTTTGCTACTCGAGGATTATTAATAATAGTCATTTAGTCCTCTTCTCTTTCTGTAGCCACAGGTGACTGCCCAGAGAACGGTACGTCCTCAGAAACGTCCCGAGCTTCTTCCTGGATTTTCTGAGAACGCGCTCTCTGGATCTCGGATGTACCCTGCAACGATGGTATGGTGCCTGTGTGGGCAGCTGGGGGCTGTTCAGAAACTCTTAAATGAGGAGATTGGTCTTCCTGTAATTCCTGGGAGGAGGCTCTCTGGATCTCCAGCTGGTCGGTAATGGATGAACCCTGCAACTCGCCTCTTGCCGTTACTTTTCCTGCATCTACAGAACACTGCGAGAATAAGTTTACTCTAGAAACCACTGTACCTTGGCTGTCTGGGATGTTCTGGCTGCTGCTGGATGCAAACATGTCATCTAGCGCCATCCATGGTTGCACAGTGACCTTTAGCACAGGTAGAAGGAAAGTGCTTTCCAATTTGCCCGTTACTTGCTTTAAAGCCCTTCTTGTGTTTTCGTCACCAACATTGCGTACTGCCAGTAAGACCTCGCTTTCGGCTTCGTAAACGAAACCACGTAAAGAAACATACGGTATGCGAAACTCCATAATAACAATTCATTGACCACTGATCCAACAGTCATTCTTGCCGAACAGAAGCGCTTTTACCAAGATTTGTATACGAGTACAAACAAATGTTTAAATAATAACGCTATTGAGACTTTTCTGATGAATTTAAATATTCCTAAACTCACAGATGAACAAAAAGATTTGTGCGAAGGAAAGATCTATCGGGAGGAGTGCAAAAGTATCCTGGATTCTTTTCAGAATAACAAAACCCCAGGGAATGATGGAATCCCGATTGTATTATATGAAAGGTGTTGGGCCTTGATTGAAGAACCTTTCATTAGTTGTATTAATGAATGCTTTGAAAAAGGTGACTTAGTGTGCTCTCAAAAACAGGCAGTGATAACTCTTATTGAAAAAAAGGGCAAAGACCATCTCTTTCTAAATGTAGATGATAAAATAATGTCGAAAGTTATCGCCACTAAAATTAAGAATGTTTTACCCCACTATTCATCACAATGAAACCGGATTCATCAATGATCGCTACATTGGCGAGACAGTTAGATCTATTTTTGATTTGATGGATTTTACACTGTCAAAAAATATTCCCGGGCTACTGATTTTTATAGACTTTCACAAGGCCTTTGACAGCCTTGAATGGAACGTTCTTTTCGCCTTCTTAAGAGCTTTCAATTTTGGCCCAGATTTTATCCGCTGGACAGAAATTTTCTATAAGAATATTCAAAGTTGTGTTATAAATAATGGCTTTGCGTCGGACTTCTTTGCCTTGGAATGTGGGGTCAGGCAGGGGGATCCATTATCTCCTTACTTCTTTGTATTAGCTGTGGAAGTTCTGGCGATCGCTGTACGGCAGAATATAAATATTAGAGGCATCTCAATTGATGGTCAAGAAACCAAACTGCTACAGTATGCAGACGATACAACAGCAACCCTTGCTGACTTTAGCTCAGCCAGTTCTTTTTTTGATTTATTAGATACTTTCAAACTGCTTTCAGGTTTAGCAATAAACTACAGTAAAACAGAAGGAATGTGGATCGGATCTTGTAGAAATAACAACTCTAAACCTTTCGGTATTAAATGGCCTCGGGAACCTATCAAGGCCTTAGGTGTATATTATTCATATGATCCAGCCCTTCTTTGAGAGAAAAACTTCATTGAGAATTTGGATAAGATCAAAAAACTCCTGAACCTATGGTCCTGTAGAGGTTTATCACTTTATAGCAAAGTGACTGTCATCAAATCCCTAGTTATACTGAAATTTGTTTACATATGCTCCCTCTTGCCTGTTGCGGATGAATTTGTGAAGGAGTTAAATCGACTAGTTTACAAATTCTTGTGGAATGGACCAGATAAGACAACTCGTCTTTCGACAATTAACGATTACGCCAAAGGCGGTTTAAGAATGATTGAGCTAGATTGTATGATTAAATCTTTGCGTTTGGCCTGGCTACATAGGATATATAATGTCACGAAAGGCCCTTGGAAATGGTACCTCTCTCACCTTTTAACAAAGTTCGGAGGCCTGTTCTTGTTTAACTGTAATTACGATGATGTAAGTATATATGAAATAATTCATATATGAACTGCGGTTATAGATGAAAGTCAAGAATGATCCTCGCAGTGAATTTTCCAATTTAAGCAACTGGAAAGAAGAAGCCTGAAAAAAAATCAGGGCTTCAACGGGATTCGAACCCGTGACCTCCGCGATACCGGTGCGATGCTCTACCAACTGAGCTATGAAGCCACACGTTGGGAGCGAGGTCAATTTGTTGAGTTCATATCTTCCCGTGAGGAGTGAAATGATGTAAGTATATATGAAATAATTCATATATGAACTGCGGTTATAGATGAAAGTCAAGAATGATCCTCGCAGTGAATTTTCCAATTTAAGCAACTGGAAAGAAGAAGCCTGAAAAAAATCAGGGCTTCAACGGGATTCGAACCCGTGACCTCCGCGATACCGGTGCGATGCTCTACCAACTGAGCTATGAAGCCACACGTTGGGAGCGAGGTCAATTTGTTGAGTTCATATCTTCCCGTGAGGAGTGAAATGATGTAAGTATATATGAAATAATTCATATATGAACTGCGGTTATAGATGAAAGTCAAGAATGATCCTCGCAGTGAATTTTCCAATTTAAGCAACTGGAAAGAAGAAGCCTGAAAAAAATCAGGGCTTCAACGGGATTCGAACCCGTGACCTCCGCGATACCGGTGCGATGCTCTACCAACTGAGCTATGAAGCCACACGTTGGGAGCGAGGTCAATTTGTTGAGTTCATATCTTCCCGTGAGGAGTGAAATGATGTAAGTATATATGAAATAATTCATATATGAACTGCGGTTATAGATGAAAGTCAAGAATGATCCTCGCAGTGAATTTTCCAATTTAAGCAACTGGAAAGAAGAAGCCTGAAAAAAATCAGGGCTTCAACGGGATTCGAACCCGTGACCTCCGCGATACAGGTGCAATGCTCTACCAACTGAGCTATGAAGCCACACGTTGGGAGCGAGGTCAATTTGTTGAGTTCATATCTTCCCGTGAGGAGTGAAATGATGTAAGTATATATGAAATAATTCATATATGAACTGCGGTTATAGATGAAAGTCAAGAATGATCCTCGCAGTGAATTTTCCAATTTAAGCAACTGGAAAGAAGAAGCCTGAAAAAAACCCTAACCCTAACCCTAAGTTTTTTCAGGCTTCTTCTTTCCAGTTGCTTAAATTGGAAAATTCACTGCGAGGATCATTCTTGACTTTCATGTAATTACGATGTTAAGGACATCTCGGTTCCTTCTCTATTTTACTCTCAACTTTTAAAATGGTGGTCAGATTTTCGTGAAGACTTTGCTTCTGCAAAGGACTGGCATAATATAATATGGAATAATCGGGATATTCGTATAGACGGCAGTCCAGTTTTCTATAAAAATTTCTTCCTTTCAGGTGTAGTGTACCTGAGGGATCTCCTTTTAAGTTGCAATAATATCGATTCCTTTGAGATTGCTGCAAGGAACATAGAAAAATCTAATTTTCTTATCTGGACGGGCCTTCGGGACTCCATTCCTTTTCATCTGAAGGACAATAACACAAGTACATCTCGGCCTTCTACTATTCCATCTTTCTCCACAGGCAATGGTGACGAGGTATTTTGTGTGAACAAAAAAAAGTCAAGGGATTATTATTTTCTACTTATTAGCAAAAAAGCCAAACTACCTAATGCAATCACCATTCTTCATAGGGATTTCAACCTATCAGAAAAGCAACTGCAACAAGCCTTTTCACTCCCACATATAGTTGCTCTTGAACCTTACATCAGAGCTTTTCAGTGTAAGGTACTTAATAGAATCCTTTATACAAATGAGAAGCTCTACAAAATTGGTTTTATTTCACACAAAGATTGTACCTTTTCTAAAAGCGCATCAGAAACTTTAACCCATTTGTTGTACCACTGTCCCTTCTCGATAGCATTTTGGAAGGATTTTGAATGGTACTGGTCAGTGGTAAAAGATGAGCAAATTCATCTAGCATTAGAGGATATCATAGTGGGCGTCATAACAAGACCATGCCCCTTACTAAACTACTTTTTACTGATTGCAAAGATTTATTTGTGGGACTGTAGAAGAAAACCAAACTTTGCCAAATATCGTTGGATTTAAGGCTAAAATTGAACTCAAGTATGAAACAGAAGCATATATTGCACGAAAAGGCAATAATATAAAATTTCTACAATCGAAATGGGCAAAT
>OZ026602.1:34130874-34133374 GCA_964020085.1 Micromussa lordhowensis | reverse complement strand
CAGTTCTCTGACAGTCATAGGTGGCTTTCATTCTGATACAACTTCCTTAACTCTCTTTCGCTTCTGACAAAAGACTTGCCGATATCGGAGATGAACATACCTGGCCACCCACCTCCTGACTTTGGCACTTTGCTTGTGTGATCATTTATGCTTTCTCTTGTTGAACTTTATCACCAGTAGAAGCTAAGTTATTGCTGACATTGTTTTCGTGACTATCCCAGATTAATCATACCAAGGAAAAACATTTCCACTATCCTTCAGAAGGCAACACAAGGATTTCCTTTCAATATTTTAATTCTGAACCAAAATACATGAACCAAGCTTTGAGACGCTTTCTGGCAACATTCCGATCCTATTTGAGGCATTAACCAAATTGCTCAAGAGTCAGAAAACGTGAAATTAGAACAACAACAAAAAACTACAATTGAAATGTGTGAGTAACTGAAGTGTAGATCCTCGTGCGGCAAATAAAAACAAGACGAAATAAATGGTTAACACTGTCCGAGTAAGTGTATATGCTGACTGTGTGTCCGACTCAAGATAATGGACAATGAAGAACAGGTTACTTTAGTGTAAATGAAATGTGATCTAAAACATGTGTCCTTGATCGGACTTACCTACGTATTTGTGGCAATCATCAGTCAATAATCAGTGTTCAAATTAAATTAACAAATTAAAGTCCAACATCATTTATAACAATAAATGGGCAATAATCTCACCAAGAGTATCAAGGCCACCTCTTATGCCTTCAAACACCTCTGGCCCAAGGATTTGTGCAACCTTCCTTTCAGGTGATGATGCCAGTGATTGTGTAATTGGTATGGTTATCACTTCACTTTCTTCCCAAGTATGTTGATTAAAGATACTCATCCCATTTTTTAAACACGCACTACTATCTAGGAGGGTCTGGCCATAGTTGCAAGCTAATCTCCAGGATAGGTCTTAAATTAAAGATCTCCTGAAATATCATTCCCCATTGTGATGTTGAAATTGTTTGCATGTTGTTTGCACAAAAAATGAGTTAGGTTAATAGTTTCTGTCAAATTGAAACACGTAAGCTAGAAAAGTGTTTCAGTTGAGATACTTTAAGGTGGCTCATAACAGTTTACTCATTTCACACATTGCCAAAAAGTAAAGATCCCTTTTTCTACCTTTGAATTTGTATTGGATCAGCTTTTTCACTTGGCTTTTTCAATATTTACACGTTTTTTTTTAAGGTGACTCTGTTGAATGACATTACAGGAAGTTGCAGCCTTTTTTGGCATAAATTGTAATCTATCTTGAAGATAACTTCGGTGATCCTATATTTTTTGGGATGGGATCTACTAAGCACACTTCGAATACTAACATATAGAAATTTAAAAAATTCTGTGTAGGAAATTTTTCACAAATCGTAAAAAAGTTCTCCACAGAATTCTTCAATTTTTTTCAGATGCCTTTGGATTTATCAGGTGATTCATTTTCCACCCAAACAAATACAGGTCACCAAACCTTCGTGGGTAATGACACGCTTTGCGCGAGATTCACATGCAAATAAAATGTTGACCTTGCAAGATTGGACTATGCGCCCACGCATTCCATTCCGCTGACCGCAAGCGTGAGCCTGTTTCAAGCGAGTTTGTGTCTTCCACAAGTTCCACGAGATAATGAACGTAAATATTTGCGTTATATAAAGCTTGGGTCTAATAAGAACTTACCATTTAACATCAATAGAAATAGTCAGCAGTTGGAATTGTTTTCTTGAAGTGTTCTGCGATGGCAGCCAGAATGCGCTTCATTCGTGTAACACGAGATCGCTTTGATGTTGAATGCGAGGGAGGCATGCTCAGGATTGCTACCAAGCCTTTCATCCTGAACTTTTTGTACAGTTTAGCTAGATTTGGGTATGAAAGGCCAGTCCCAGCAATGTTCAAAGCCATCGCTTGTTTAATGATGCCATTATCGCCATTCGAATTATATTTCTGTGGAACGTCTGAAGGATTTCATGTCACCGCTCAAAGTGCAGCATGCCGTTAACTACTTGTGAAATAGTTGTCACAGATGATAATTTTACAATTTTGTCTTTGTTTAGTTGGTGTGGTGACTTAAAAAGGATTTTTTTGATCGCATTTTACATCCTCCAAAGCATTGTAAGTGTCAAATTCTTCCTGAAAGAGTTGAGAGTAAAGGCCAGACTGGTTTGAGTTGCAGAAACTGCTGTGTGTTTATCTTTTATAAGTTGCTTTACAAGAATGTGACTGTTGGCGAAATAAACATTCATTTGCCTTGGAATGGAAATCTGAATTGCTTTTACAGAGTAGTATTGGAGTGTCAAAAAACAGAGGCATTGTGGCCAATGATGATGATGCCTTTATCTTGATAGTTCACATCGCCAAGAAAGGTCAGAAACTTTTGTAGTGTTTGATCAATTGTTATGGTTTCAACCGGTTGATTTTCCTTATACAGTCTCCTCTTTCCATTTATAGTTCTTACAGACAGTTTATTAACACATGAAGCTCCA
>OZ026602.1:34103374-34128374 GCA_964020085.1 Micromussa lordhowensis | reverse complement strand
AACTTTGCAAAAAATCGATTTCAAGCTAGATGCAAAGTCAAGTCAAAGCTTCTACTTCGTTTCGAAAACCTTTAGTTGTTTACAAATATTTAGCTAGTTATAACTTACCATTAATGACCTTGTAACTCTTTTTGTCTCTGGTTCACCATTTTCAAAGGTCTTTTTCTCGATTGGACACTTTAAGTTTGCCTTAGCAAGGTTGTTTAAAATGCAGATTTTTTGACGTGACATGAAGCGTCCCTTGTAGCGGACCAAATTTTCCTTTCCTTCGTCATCGCCACTGGCAGCATTGAAAACCGAGGGAATGGATAGCAACCAACTGAAAGTCACCTCAATATAAAAAGGGGAATAAGAAGCTCTTGTATTTTCCTCACTTCCTTCACGGCTCTCTCCGCCCTGGCGGCTGTTTACAAACTTATCAATCGTAGCAGTAAAACCCCTCTGCATTTTCTTGTCACTAAGTGTTTTCTTTTTGCATATTATTTTTCCAGTTCTAAGCAGCCAATTTAAATCTTGCACGTTCTTTTGCTTTAGCGTGATGATGCACATATTCTTTCCAGACCTGCCTCAGACGAAAAACTGTTATGAGCCACTTTAACCCTACCCAGAAAATGGAAGGGAAATTTTGCTTTAAATATAAATAAAAGGAAGACACTAGAAAAGCATAATAGTTACTATAGGGCAACAAGGCTTTGAAATCTTTTCATTTAAATCTTTTCATTTAAATTTAATGTAATTTGAATTAAATGTAGCTTAACATCCTGTGTGATTGAAGCTGCGACAATCAAGATAAATAAATCAGTAAAGCGTCAAGGTTCAGATGGGTATATTTTGCATGAAAACCGACACTGGAGGCGATGAAAGTTCCAATCACAATGATTTATTGTTTATTTTGTGCCAATGTCAATGATTCTCGTAAACTGAAAATAATTACATAACTAAGATAACTACTACTAGTTGTGCCTTGCGGCAAGTGCCAACGAGGGAAAATTGTTTTATGTCTCTGGAATGTGTGAAAGTTTGACAGACAGGTGAAATAATTTTACTGTAAATGAAAGTAGGAAAGGAAGAGTGTGAAATAACTCCGGTAGGAGGGCTGGTCTTGAAGGTATAATTTTCATGACGTTTTTATTTTGAAATGTAGAATGTTGAGGGAGAATGACTTAAGGTATCAGCACTGGCTAATATATGTCAGTTTTGAAAAATAAAATAAAATGTTCCTTTTGCATTTGTGCTATCTTTCATACCTTACATCAAAACATATAAAAATATGAAGTTTTTAAGTATGGACACCCCACTGCACTTGGCTGGTTAATTGGACTGTAGTTAGACTGTAGTTAAAACTGTTATGCTTAAATTGTCGCCAATATGTCAAAGATTTGACAAAAAATGGTGAAAAATTCATGTTTATAACCACTCGAGTTCGATGCCGCCATTTTGAATAAGTTTCCGCTGTAGAAAAAGCTTGCAGGCCTCAAAAACACTGCTTGTTTATTCGTTGCTGGGGCAACATTCAACCCACACTTAAAAATTTGCTTTTGAGGTCTAGGGACAAGTTTTCAAAACAAACATGCGTCCCCGAATGAAACAGTGTTCGAAGAAGCAAAACAACCTTACAAACCAGCTACCGGGACAAAAATATCGCCCAGAAAAACCGATAAATGGATAAAGACCCTAACAACCGACCCAGTTCTTCATTCAAAAACACTGTCCACTTCCGGTAAGGAAGAATTTTAGCTTCACCGTAGTATATACTGTTGTTTACTAGTATTTGTGAGTACAAATTACTGTAGTTATTTTTTTATATAACAAATTTCAACCTAAAACTATAAACTGTTTTCACTGAACCCTTAGATGGTGGATTACATCATAATTTGTAAAGTCCTGAGTGATAACAGTAGGGTTTTATATTGCAAATGTTAACGTGTAAAAATTATAAACTTTGCACAGGAAACGGTTGATTCCTTTGTAGTACACACTGTTCTTTGTTAGCATTTGTCAG
This sequence comes from Micromussa lordhowensis, assembly GCA_964020085.1. Taxonomy (NCBI): domain Eukaryota; kingdom Metazoa; phylum Cnidaria; class Anthozoa; order Scleractinia; family Lobophylliidae; genus Micromussa; species Micromussa lordhowensis. The sequence continues at coordinate 34,126,372 of OZ026602.1, read as the reverse complement.
TACGAATAACTGTACTTTTTTCATCGTTCTTATGTATAATGCGCATAACAAATTTTAACATAACAAAACTATAAACGTTTTTAACTGATCCCTTGCAAGTTAAAATGGGTATGTTTACTTCCTTAGATTGTATTCCAAATAATGACGTGAAAACATTATAAACTTTGCACAGGGAACGGTTGATTCCTCTGCAGTATGCACTGTTCTTTGTTAGCATTTGTTAGTACAAATAATTGTACTTTTTTAACATTTTTATGTTTAATACAAATTCCAACGTAACAAAACTTAACGTTTTTCACTGAACCCTTGTATACTGGATAGTATGACAATTTGTTCAGTTAGTTAAAGTAACACAGTTTGGCAGTGTTCTCTTTGGATCTAAATGTTAAAAAGAGTATGACCTTTTTCCACTGAACGGTTCACTTCTTTCGGTGTGTTTTTCTCAACACAATTTAGTTGTGCAGGATTTCTTTCACAATTTTCTTTTGGCAGTTGTATTTCAACTTGATATCATTTAAGCCCATGAGGGCATCTTCTATTTCATCTACTGTGCTGCTGATTGTTGCTGTTGTATTTTTTAACAGGCGTTCAATTTCATTTGTAAATGCGGTCAGCCACAACTCTGATTCACCATTTTGGATGCAGAGCTTTACAGAACCTTCTCTCTTGCAGTTGATCATTCGTTGACGCACTTTGCAGTTTTGGCATCTTACCGATTCACCCAACTCGTCTCCAATGCATTTTTTGCAGACTTGGCAGGCACTAAATATGTTTAAGTTGGCAACATATTTGAGTTGACTTGCCACAATGTCTCTGTCTGGATTGGTCAATATCTCTGGCCCCACTAGCTTTTCAAGGATTGTGTTTTCTTCTGTGTAACTTGTATTCTTGTTAGTGCTTAGAAACTTGGTTCCTTGGTAGGATCGTAGAGTAAGGTTTTTGAAGTAGTACTGTTTGTTGTTACTCAGTTTTGTAAACAGTGGCTCCCATATATGTAATTCCATTGTGTCACTGTGATCTTCCAAAATGCAGTCCTCTTTGATTGTTAAACTTTGAGAGTCTATTTTCTTTGGTTGTTTGGTTCCCATTGACAGGGTTCCACATACATTTACTTTCTGGTTAGGGAACATTTCTTTTAATTCTGCTAAAGAGACATCAGAAGCTTGCGATGTGGATTCGGTGGGTTCTGTTTTTATTTGGTCTACGTAGGAGAATTTCACATCAGAGTTAGCACATTGGGAAACAAAGGACTGTTGGTTTAAAAGCCAGTCCTTGTCTTTGTTCTCTGGAATGAGGAGGTTCTTCAGCAATACAGGTGATTTTGTATCTTCAAAGTGCTTTATTGTTGGTTGCTTTGATTTGTCGAAGCCGACTATTCTTTGAATTATTGTTGGTGAAACTTGAAGATCAAAGTCAAACCATTCATGTTTGGTCTTTGAAGATGTTTTTACAGGAGATACGTTGTGGACATACCCATGCTTGTTTTCTAAACGAAAGAACAGTAAAAGTTAAGGCTGTAAGATTATTAATATGCTTATGATAATGATAAAAATAACAGTTAATTATAATCATGAGAGTTAAAAAGAAAATAAACTCACACCCACTTTGTCTTTTTGCCATTCCCACTCCTTTCTCCCCCCCCCCCCCCCCAAGGTAACTTAAGGTTGCTGCTTCTTCTGTTTTACTCCTGAGTTCTTGTGGGTGGGCTATCAAAGAAAGGGGACCATCTAAAACTCTATATGTGCTTCTCTGGAAAGCACATGTAAATAAGCCCTGTGGGAGGCAAAGCAGTAAGTTATAAGACAATTGTGCAACTCACCTTTGTGCTGCCTCTTGGCTGACATGTTTTAATCTAAAAAAAACATCGAAAAATAGCACATTACTTGTTTGGTTTTCAAAGAGAGTTAGTATTTGATTAAATTTCATTTGATACAGTCTGTTACAAATAAGGTTTTACATGTTTTTCTAGTAGAAGTTATACATATTCTTTTTTTACATCATTACCAGATTTGAGCAATGTTGCCTGGGAAAGCCTGTCTAGTCTGTGTTCCTCTGATATCCTATATTGCAAATTTGGTGGTTTTTTGAGAGCTTGCAATCTTTCAAAGGTCAGAGGTTCGAGAACAAGGTCAGACAAGTTTCTCACCCTACTTAGTGCAACATAAGTCATTCCAGTGACACTTTCTGATTTTCCAAGATCTATCCAAGCTTTTTCTAATGTAAGACCTTGGCATTTGTGGATGGTCATTGCCCAAGCTAACCGTAAAGGTAGTTGTTGCCTTTCAGCATTGTAGCCTAAACTTTGAAAAACCTGAGTAATGGGACAAATTGGAACACACCTTGGGAGGGCAGGAGATACAGAAGGTCCATTGTATGTTTCATCAAACTGAACAATAACACAAACTGGTAAACAAGGGGGCTGCTGTCCTTCAGCAAACACAAAATGAACTATTGTTCCCAGTGCTCCATTGCAAAGCCCTACTTCTGTCCACAAATTCATTGTGAGCATGACCCTTGAACGCTTCGATAAATAAAGCACTGGTTCAAGCCCACTAAATTCATCAGGATGAAGTTTATCTGCCCCATTAGAATGTCTGGCTTTTATTCTGGCTATTGGTTCATTTAGTGTCTTCAATTTCTCTGTGTTTAATTTCACTACATTTTCTTTATGATAACAAAGTTTTACTGCTGATTGCTCAAATTCGTAAATATTTTTTATTCTACTTGGTGATCTGGAAAGCAAAGTGTGCCAGTCATCTTCTGTTAAGTTGCCATTGCGAGCTCTTGTCAAAAGTGCGCAGAAATTTGATTGCTCTTGGCTGCAACCTTTTACTCGTTCGTTTCCAGTTAATGTTATCACTGTTTGAAATTCATGATACATTAGAAACCCCTTAATTTGTTTTTCTGATTTTGGAATAGAATGGTAAAGTGGCTTATCTCCAACTGGAGGGAGTTGTGCTATGTCACCAAAAAGAATTATAGAAAAGCCTCCAAATGGTTGGTCAGCTTTGCCAGTTGCTTGTCTGCAACGACTGTCAATCCATCCAAAGAGATTTTGACCGACAAATGAGTACTCGTCAATAATCAAGTAATTGATGCCAGTTAAGTTGTCCTGAAGTTGTTGAAGGGCCATTCCTTTCAGGTCATGTTGTCGTCTTGAACCGATAGGCAATTTGAGCAATGAGTGCAATGTGATACCATTTTCCTCAACGAAAACCTCACTTCATTCAGGCGAGAGCTTTTAAAGCAAGCTAACAAAAAACGAAAAGAAGGATTGTTGGTAAGTGCACGGTCGATGGACGGGAAAATATTCATTAAAACTTCTCCGGAGGGCCGACCACTCAGAGTATATGTGACCCTCCACGGGAAAACAGGTAAAAAGGTGATGACACGGGCACGCTATTTTAACACGCTAGACAAAAGAAAATTTCTTTAACACGCTAGCAGCGTGTCACAAAGCACGGCTCATTAAAATTTTCTTTTATTTGATATCGCACGGTGAAAACAAAGGAACGTGTTCATTCTAACAAAGAAGCGTGACAAAATTACAGAAACAAAGCCGCGAGTAAGATGACACACCAAGCAGTGAAATGACACGATTTTAAACGAGCGAAATGGCACGCCGTGTCAAAATGCACAGTCAATAGTGCTGCTCGAATAATTATTTAACTCACCAACAGTTCCACGAAGTGTCCACCTTCAGAAACTTGTTGTCTATCATCAATCTGTTCTGCACGCATGCTGCCCAGTGTTTTCGCCGGACTGCACCATTTCGGGAATCCCGCGTTGCAATCAGAGAAGCATGAGAACAACAACAGAACAACGAGAAAAGGGCAAATTCTTTTTTTTTTAAGACTACAGGTTTAACACAGGCATAGTATTTTAAAAGCCATCAGCAGGGATTGCGACCGATAGGTCACCAGTCCAACTAACAATTCATTCTTGGCGACCAACGCAACGAAAAATTCTGGTTTAGTCGCCATTGTGGCGACTACATTTCTTTGTGTTGACGATCAGTAATCGTTATTTTGTCACGCATTATGTCGGTCTAGAAAATAATATTGAAAGATATTTGCTTCTAAAACATTCAGCATAAGAAAAAAAGTCAATCCATCCTTTTGCGTTGCTGTATTGATTCTGTCACATCGGAAAACTTCCAAATGCCTGACCGTGTTTTTGAAATCGCCCTATAATGCATTGCAAACCCTTGTTCTACGTCATGTATGCCTACATATATTGTTCTCTTCCTGAGTAGAAACCAGAAGGCACTAACCATCAAGTTTTAGTATAAATCTACTAGCGTTCTATCACAAATGTCGTTCTCTGATTGGCTACGCTACTAACGTTCTATTCGGTGATAGATAGTGAGTAGCGTAGCAGCGGACGCTGTGGGCCACTTCTTTGGGTTTTCTTAGTGCCCATGAAGCGGATTAAATGAAAGTTTTGAACGACTAGTAGATTTGTACTAAAACAATTACATTATTCGCTCTCGATTTCTATGCGCGATAGTTGACGTCAACTATCACGCGATAGAAATCTCGAGCTCATAATCTAATTGTTTATTAGGATAGATTCTTAAAACTGCTCTATTTTCTTTGATACCGTGATGCATTTTTCTTTTTATTGCTTTCAATTTGGCCACTATCCGAAAAAAAATTGGCCCCTAAAAAGGTTTCACCCTTCCTCACATTGTATCCGCATGAATATCCAAAATAGTTTTCTGCCAAAAGTTGAAATGGTAAGACAAACTGAAGGAACTTGGGCGGGCGATACGTTTCGCTTCAGTAGAAGAAAGAAAAACTCCATAGCCATGATCACGTGGGGAAAATAATTTTACTGCTCTTTGCCACTTATTTTTTCATGTCGACCACAGGTAAACATCCATTTTGTCAAGCACTAAATTCATTGCCAAACTCGGAATACAACCAAACGTCACTTGGTTTTAATTTATGTTCGATTTCAAGATCAATTACTGTTAAACTAAAAGATTACAGTGAAAATAGTGCTTCCCAACAAATGAACACTAACTGCAAGTAACCAGAGTAGGACTAACTATAAGCAAACAGATGTAAAAACTTTTAAAAGCCAGTTTATTTGTAAACAAATATTTCCTAAGATACCAATGAAATTTATTATCTTACAATTTCGTATTGAGAGAAAAATGTAGATTCATTCGAAAAGGTCATAGCTAACTGAAGCAACACGCAACAACACGTATCCTGTGAACCAAAAGTTACAGTCCACAACGTCAAGGTTAATTGAGATGAAGTTATCAATTTTCAGGTATTGTCAGCTACATATTGTTCTTATTTTTTCATAAGATTTGTGTACTAAAAGTTTGTTTGTTTCTGCAGCCTGCGAAGTACAGTTCTTCTTTTACCTCGACATTTTGTATTTATTCGCGCTTTAACAGTCTCCCACTGGTCGGTAAACACTGGTGAATCAAACTTCTGGCGAAGCGCTGATACCAGGAATCGCAGCTTCAGGTCATCCAGCGGCTTGTATCCATTAGAACCTGAGGTGTTGCCATTTGCTAACTCTTCGTCCGTAAATAAGGCATCAACGCACGCCATGGCGGTAGTGATGACTTGAGACCCCATGAAGACCATTGCTTCCACTTTCCGCCGCTGCTCGTCTGTGGGTCCGCTGCAATATGTAACCTGCTGTACGTTCTGGTTTACATTGGACAGTGGTGATCGCATCGGGTAGGAAGGTGCATCATTATTCTGGCTGTTTAGAGTAGCTCTAGGTGGCTGGGTCGCTTGACTTTGGCTTGCAGTGACAAGGATATTTTGAAGAACTGGATCCTGGGCAAAGCAAGGTGGATTGACAGGCTCTGGAGGTGGTGGTGTCTCTAACACAGCCTTGATGTCAGCACTGTCGAATGGCACAACGTCGCTGAGTGAGTCTGATAGGATGCCTTCTCCTAACAGTGGAGTACTTGTGTGTTTTCTCTCGTCTCTAGCCTTCAGGGAAGTAAGATCCGCCACTATGTTCGCGAGCTGTCTCACTTGTTCCCTCAGGTCATCCATTACGGCAGCCGAGAAGTCCGTCTGCACTCCTATTTCCGATGTCAGTTTGGAATCAGCGGTCTCCTGTCTGTCACACTGGATGCCTGCCTCTTTTGTAGGTTTTTTAGCCTTCTCCTTGCTGAGACGCTGCTGCTTCAGATGCTCCTCTCTTTTCGTTTGCTCAGCCAAGAACACATTCAATTGCTCGACCTACAAACAAGTAAGACTAACGTAAATAAAATAAAAAATTTCGATATGTTTAGCACGACCAGTTAAACGAGGCAAAAGAGGAACTCGCATTGTTATTGGCTTAAATTTATGAGCCCGAGGTCGATATGAGCGGTTAAATGACTTGGCTACCACTCATACATGAACAACGTGGTATATTGATACTAAAACAATTAGATTATTCTCTCTCGATTTCTATGCGCAATAGTTGACTAGGGCTGCACCCTCGTTAACTATCACGCGATAGAAATCCCAAGCTCACAAAAGTTTCATTGTTTCTCCGAAGTTTTGAATGAACATTTAGAAAGAACTGAATAAACAAATTCCCGAGAAGACTAAAAGGAGAACATTTACATACGGTCTCTTGAAATAAACTGATAAGCGTGCGTGTAGAACTGTAAATGTCAAATTGTTAGCATGAATTCTCTGAAGTGTAAATTTTAATACCAAGACTAGAAATAATTGGAACCGTCATTTGAAGGAAATTTCAGTAAGAATTCTACTAAATTAATTAGATTATTCTATCACTTGTTATAATGCACCACTAAATTTTCTCCGATTTTTATTGGCCTAAATTGATCACATAACGCGACAGTGTTCAGCCGTGGGGAGACACTAGCAGCCCTAATTACCCATCTGAGGAAAATTCCCGTACGGAGTACGACATGATTTTTGAACTGAAGTGCGGAAGAAAATTTAGTGGTGAACAGTAAAGAAAATAGAGTGTTTACGTGTTGGAACTATCAGTGTGATATAGTTGCCCTTGGAAATTTGATGTTCTTAAAACTAGCAAATATTTTCCGCAAGAAGCATCAAATTTTCACGGGGCAACTATCAACCAATAGTTCCTCAACAGAAACACTCTAGAACTCAAAACCTAATTGCTAAATACAAATGCACTATTTTCTTTCTAAACGTAATTCTTCTAAATAGACACGAGCACTGGACTAATGCGAGCTGTTAACATAATCACTGATCGCACGAATAACATCTGTATGAACCATGGCTCCGCGCAGCATCAAACATAAAAGTTAATGTTTTCCATGTGTGCCCCAGTTGTTTGTTAAAGCACAATGGATACGCACACTTTGTAAATAGAAATAAGACTGGTACCGCATGCATTCGGTAACCGATCGTCTTGCCAATGGCCAGTCCATTAACCCTTACATATTGATATTTCTATAATGATGCATCGCCGAGTGAAAATTCTCACTATCTGTCGTTCTGTAAACGTCAGCAAGGAACGAGAAATGGGTAGAGGATACATAAAACGGCTTCTGAAACGAATTTTTAACTCTTCTGCTTACCTCATCATTTGAAGGTTTCATTTTTTTAGCCGCGCCAGTGACAGAGGGCAAGGCCTCTCTAGATCTTTTTTCAACAGATGGTGGGTCAAAGAACTCTTCATTCGCTGGATCATCAATGAAAGCCTTTTCCTCTGCGTTAAGTTTATCCACGTCATCTAAAATAACAAAAAATACATGTAGAAATTAATAAATACATAAAAAATATAAATAAGCAGAAAATAAACTTCAACACTCCAACAGAAAAATGCCCTGTACACTTACCATTTACTGCAATAACCATTGCTTCCAGTAACTTGCCGCCATGTTTGATAGTTACTTGGCAGTTCTTCTCTGGCACAGTCTCGATTGCTTTTTCACCATCTTTTGTTCGTAACTTTTTAGTTCCGACAACACAAGTTTTTTTGTCAACGGCAAAATAAACAAGGGTTAACTTTGGAACTTTGGTCAGATTTCTTAAAGACATTTCTGCTACTTAACTTCAACTCTGGAGGAAGGTTGTAAGAAACAAGTTCTTTGGTTGAGAAATAAACTGATAATCCACTTGCTTTATACGATTTCACCAGAAGGCGATTAGCAATAAGCCAATCAAAACATTGGCTTTCAACTGTTTGCGGAAATGTTGACAATAGGTGTGACTCACACAGGGTGCTAATTTTTTTCCTTTGTTTGGCTGCAAGAGCGGTAAAGTTTGAAATGACAATGCCGATTACCGGTAGTTTTTCTTAGCAAAGTTGTAATGCGTCGCCGTTCAGGTTTTTTTTTAAAGAGCTACCATTCCCATTGTGGCTCATAATTATATTGATTGGTTACAAAGCTCCAAGATGAAACTGGTTTCATGAAACGAAAACCAAATGCTAATGGGAGAACTATGGTCAACTATTGGATTTTGTTTACACAATTAAAACTAAATTCGATTGAACGTACTTTTCAAACCGCTTTCGTTCTCGCTAGTTTCTTTTCTTGTTTAAGAAAAGACAAGCAAACTTGTGATGCCTACGCGCGCACTATTTTTTTGCTAAAAAAAATAGCTATTTCTATTTAGGAGTTTTTACAACTGCACTTATCGATAAAAGCTTTTATTCTCACCGGTCATTTATAACAATGTAAGTAAGTTTCAAAAACCTGCCATGCGTCGGCATGTCTTTTTTTAATTGTTAAAAAAAGGTATTTCTATTTTTTCTCTTTCTAAAAGCTTTTTATTCGCACCAGTTATTTCATAACAATGTGGACAAGTTTCTAAGGAAACCTGTGATGCGTAGGCGTGGAGCAGCTTTAATTGTAATTCTTAATAGGCGGAAAACTTATTGTTTGCGCGACTAACGTATCAATCGTAACTTTTCAAAGGGGTTTTATTCACAGTGGTCAGAAGAAACCCAACCTAGTGGAAGAATTGTTTGATACACTTCAAAAAGAAGTTTTGATTCGCGTACCCAAGCGTGCGCGCTAAAAAAAGAAAAAAAAAAACAGTGAACAACCATGACCCGGCCCTTGCAGACGAGAACTAACAAAAGGAATTGTTCACATGCTAATACAGTTATCGTTTTGTGAACTTATTGGGCTGTGAGCAGTCTATTTCGTGCTTAAGTCAAAAGGGAAGGACGCTAAAAATAGTGAAAGAGCGCATTACACGAACAGCGAAGCCGTGAGCTACGAGTAGCATTGGCTCTTTATTGATGACGCAGATTTTCTGCTCGTGTAACGTGCTTTTTAATTCCATTGTGATTGGGTTCACTCCCATTGTCTTTAGAGCAAGACGAGAGACTGCTTACAGTCGACGAGTGTCTCAACACACGGGAGGTTATGAGCGGAGGTTACAAAAAGTGTGGGAAGTGCGAGCCACGATTAAACTCGAAGCGCAAGGCGAAAGCCAGCGAAAATATGTCTACTTTGTGAAATGTATAGGAAGAAACGCTTCTAGTCATATCTTATACATTGTAAAGCTAGGCAGCTTATAATTATGCCTAAATTTAGTCAGAAAGAGACAAACAAATATAAAGGATGCATTTTTATTTTCTAAAAATTAATCTTCTTATAAATATAACTAACAGTGTTTAAGTCTTGCTCTAGCCAACGCGAACGATAAATAAGTAGTAACTCCTAAGTAAAATTCATTGTTTTTAATCGGAAACTACTGGTGCAACTAAGTTCTCAGTGCCATCGCGGCAAAATTCCCTTATCTCTCGATAAAGGTACTCGGCACGTTCTCTGCTTATCCCTTGTGGATTGACAATGGCTGGGAGCTGGCCCGGTTGAGGAAGCTGATTTTCGTTTCGGAGGAGGTTTACTGCCCTTTCTTCGGAGAACCAATGTCTTTTGCAGAACACAGTTCCGGGGAAGTTTTTGTCAAATCTAAAGTGGTAGTAGGACTTAATCTGTGGCAATTTCTTGAAATATTGCTGAAGGTAAGTGACCCAGTCATAGGTAGGGACACAAACAGTCCCGTTGTGGAGTCCCACAAGTTCAGCCGTATTTACAACTGCAGATTCCTCCACAGCTCTGGCAATGTCAAATAAAGATGAAATAAAAGTACGCCTCGTTTTCTGCTTCACTAAACCAAAGCACCAGTCAGGAGCAAATTTCGTATGCCCAGGAAGTAAGAAATGATAGTTAATAGTATTGTGAAGTCCGCTCATTACGCGCCACAAATAATACCATAAGAAGGCTGAATTCTTGTTTTGTGCTCCGCAATTGTCGGCGTGCAGTTGAGCGTTAGTTTCGCCCAGTCCATGGCGTTCAAAAAAGTAATGCACATAAGAAATTGTGCTGTTCGCACCCTTTCCAGTCAAAACATTTTCATCGACAAGAAAGTTTACTTGGCGAGGAATTGCTTCGCAACAAACGCCAAAGAGCGCACATTTTCTAGGCGTCTTAAAATAAATTGGTCCTGGCTGGTTGGGATCTGAGGGGTAATGAAGCTGTTGCGCGTAATCGTAGGAGTAATGTACAGTTCCATGGAATGAGCAAGGTGCGCGTGTTTTGTTAAAGTCAACTTCTTTGAGAAAATGTTGAACGTGATGTTTGGATTCCTCGCAACAGCTCTTGTAATGTTCTCGCTCTCCAGAGGCGAGGCGAAGATGTTCCTGTTGGGTTCTCACGGCTTCTGCTTTTTCCGCTTCGGGTAAATTTGCAGTTCTGTGAATCTTATTGTTGTTTCTCTGGCACGTCCAACATAAATCAGTAGCCGGTCGCATAATCAGGATAAATGGGCAGAGCTGGTTCCATAGGTCACAAAATTTGGAATAGCCTACTGAGACTTGACCCACGCTCGCACAAATATCCGCATACCGTCTCCAAAGACCATGTTTAGTTAGATTTGATGGTAGCAGCTTGACATCTATTCGCTTAAAACCCGGTACACGTCCAGGGAGAAGGAAGGCTTGTTCTTCTGCTGTGTTTCTGATAAATTTTACAACCTGTTCAACTGTTTCGGCAGAGGATGCACTGCTGGGCAATCGTTTTGCATTTCCATGGACACGTAAAGTTAAGCCATTTTTCCGGTAGTGTCTGACCAGGCTGTACAATCGGTTGTTGTGGATGCCATGTAGAAAGAGAAACGTTTTCAAACAAATTCTTTTCCCATGATAAAAGTATGCCATTCTTGCATGTTGCCGATTTTTTTCCACTCTGCCAGAGATGCTTGTGTCATTGCAGTTTAACGAGCTCTGTATGGTTCCTAGTAAGATTAAGTCAAGTTCTGTTGATGACAGTTCCTTGCAGTTGTTTCGAGAGTCAACGAAATCATCTAGTGTGAGGGTAAGGCTGCAGGCCTTCTCATCCGGGCCCAATTTGCATTTACATGTTTCAGCATAGAACTTCTGCACTTTTGCTCGCTCAGTCATGTGAACTTCCATCAGTTCCACATCTTCATCATCTTTGTAGTCAAAGTTATCGTCTTCATCTGCCTGATCCTCGTTGTCAGAACTGCTGTCAGAAGCCGAGTCAAATGCTTCCTCTCCATTTTCACAATTGCTGAAATACGAATCAGTCAAGCTTGCCAAACGATCTAAATCTGTCGAGTCTAAATTTAAACATTGTAAATCGCCCGTGCTGTATTCCATGATGAGCCGTATGCGATGGTTTCCGAGAAGGTTTCAGTGAAATGACAAGAGGTTTGTTTCTTTGTAACCATAGTAACAAAGTGGTATTCATAACCCATAATAAGGTCACACAAAGCTGAACCGCGAATTCGCTGAGGTTTTTTTGTGTTGTTTACAGTCAAAAAGGAAATTTACGCATCAAATTTGTTCGATTTAAAAATAAAACTTTGATAGTCAAGGGTACTTTAAATAAACAACAACGTTTTGCCTCGAATTTGAGAGCGATTCAAGGACGTAGTTTACGGCTTCGCACTAGTAAGTTACCTGTATATGTAATGACTTCGATATTTCTTTCCGTTCTATACTAGTTAACTAGCTTGATGAACAGTATTCTCTGCAAGATAACAATGTTGGCAATTTTCTATATGTTGTTTTATGAAATACTTTTATTTTCCACATCAACAGCTTCCCGGTAACTCAGTCGGTTGATGTGAATGCACTTTTGGTCCGTCATGTACGATCTTTCTATTACTCCTTTTCAGAATAATACCGTGTCATATTGCTCGCTTTTGCCATGTTATATCGCACTCTTAGCGAGACATCCAACACGCTCACTTGAACAAAAGCTTCAGTGTGCCTAACCGTGCCAAACAATGCCACCGTGACACTTATTGTTTTGCTTATTTTATATGCACATATCCGTGTCAAATGTCACGCTTAGCGTGCCGTGTTATCGCACGCGTGCCCGTGTCATCACCTTTTTACCCGTTTTCCCGTGGAGGGTCACATATGATAAAAACGACCTGGAAAATCTTTTAGGCAGTCGTTATTTGATGTATTATCTTATCAGTATCTGGGGTCAGGAATCAGTTGGAAGCTAGAAGAAGGGAATCTCTTTAACTGTTTTTTATTTGTTTTTCGTATTAGTGTGAGTGTTTTGGTTTTATTTACTTTTACTAATTTGTCGTAGGCGGAGTTTTCTGCATGCAAAATAAATTAACCTATGACGTAATATCGCTTAATGTTAGGGGAATTAGAGAACAGAGTAAAAGAAGGAGCATCTTTTCGTATCTTAAAGATCAAAGATCTAAATTTTGCTTCTTGCAAGAAACATATTCTGGTCAGAATGATGAAAACATTTGGAGGAATGAATGGGGAGGTGAAATATTCTTTTCCCATGGCACCAGGCACAGCAAAGGTGTTTGCATTCTAATTCATCCTTCGGTGCGAGATAAGGTTGAATTTTCTTTCACTGACAAACTGGGAAGAATCGTGTTAATTACTATTGTTATTAATTCTTTAAAGTTATCGCTTTGTAACATCTACGCCCCCAACAATCAAACTGAACAACTAGAATTCTTACAAGAACTAAACAATTGTCTTATAGATAAAGCAGAATTGACTACACTGATAGTAGGTGGCGACTGGAACTGTACTCTCTCAAGGAGCGATAAAGTTGGTGGTAAACCGTGGAAAGCAACAAATTATAGAAATCTTGTCTTGACTACAATAGACATTTTTGACCTTATAGACATTCAAAGAGTAAAACATCCAAAGCTACGCAAATACTCTTACGAATCAAAAGCTCTAAAAATGAAATCAAGAATTGATTTTTTCTTGGTTGCTAAACATCTAGAACAATACGTTAAGAAAAGTGAAATCTATTCCTCAATAGCACCTGACCACAAAGCAATTTACATTTCATTGTCGTGGACTAACCTAACACCAAGGGGACCTGGACTTTGGAAGTTTAACAACTCTCTTTTGAATGATGAAGAATATGTCAACAAAATCCGCGAAACATACGCTCAAACTTGCATTTATTACTCTGATTCAGTAGATAAACGGCTCTTTTGGGAAATGCTTAAGATGGAAATTAGAGCAGCAACCATTTCTTTTAGTAAAAAGATCGCTAAATCAGCATACTGTAGGGAGATGGAAATTAGGCGCCAACTAGATGTGTTAGATGACATCATTTGCAATAACTTTCACTCCTCGGAAATAGAACTGGTCTTAAAAGAATTTGATAATCTCAAAACCGAACTTCAATCAATCAGTTTATGACAAGAAAGGAATGGCAGCAATTTTTAGATCAAAATGTAGATGGATCGAAAAGGGCGAACGTCCCACAAAATATTTCTTTAACCTTGAGAAAAAAAATTACATCAAAAAAACTATAACGGAGCTCCAAATGGAGGATGAAACAATTATTAAAAATGAAACGCGGATCTTAGACGCCATTGAGAATTACTTTAACAACCTATGTATGTCAGCAGACAGCACAACACAGGATGATTACTATGAATATATCCAGGATTTGTCTCTCCCCAGGCTTTCTGATGAACAACGAGATAAAATGGAAGGTTTTTTGACGTACGAAGAATGTAAAAAGGGTTTAGGGACATTTCAAAATGATAAGTCCCCGGGTGAGGATGGTTTCACGGTAGAGTTTTATCATTTTTTTTTTCGAGCTTCTTGGACATCATTTAATTGCGAGTTTCAATGAGGCTTACAAGGCCAATGAGCTAACCATCTCTCAAAGAAGAGGAGTTATCACTCTGATACCAAAAGAGGACGGTTCTCTGCTCGATTTATCGAACTGGCGACCAATTACACTTCTTAACGTTGACTGCAAGATCGCTACCAAAGCAATAGCAAAAAGGCTAGAAGCATCGCTGCCAAAGTTAATTAACCATGACCAAACGGGCTTCATTAACCCATTGTCTCCCATGCCGGCCGTAACCGGCCGTGCGAAAACCCACCCCCAATTTCCCGTGCCGGCCGTAACCGGCCGTAAAAAGGCATGTCAGGACAATTGCCCCTCCTACCCTCCCTGAAGATATTTTGGTCCTCCTATTGTTCTATTGTTGTTAAGGACAAATAAACCAATGAGAATAGACCTTCTGAGCATATTTTTAGATGACTTTAGGGGTCCTAGAAAGATGATTTTTCATCTTAAAATCTTGCGCTCGAAAAGCGCAGGTAATCATGGCGTGTTGCACGACAAATCGACAAACTTCCAGGGTCTTGTTTGCATTCCTAAAACGGAGAAATTGCTTCTTTGGCATTTAAAATGAAAAGTAAAGACATAAATCGATGTTTTGGTGGTCTCACAATGGAAGATCAAGGTGAATGGAGTCCTCAAACCTTTCTGGAGGAAAATTTTTCCTTCCTTCAACCGCAGCGAAAACAAGACGATCGTTGCGCTTTCAAGTGAGTTTTGAATACAGATCGCGGATTTAAAGCAGCTGCCTGGACTTAAGAAAACAAAAATGGTAATGTAGAGTATTAGTTCTAAGTCGAATTTAGCGTTTAGCACGAATGGCAAAGCCACGGCCGATAAAATAACTTCAAAACTTGTAGGGAAAAACTCTTTAGCGCGAATAATTAATTCGAACACGCGGTCATGCGGTAAATCACGTCCGTGAAATTTTGAACATTTTTGTGCTTTTAGATAAGTTTTTTTGCCTTATGTTGAATGAAAATTTATTGTTATTGAACTCCCTGTCATGTTTCTTTCATTTGGTCGCCTTTATTTCGGAATTTTAGGTTTTAAAAGTGAACAGTATTTTGTCACGCTGAATTTCTGCATATTTAATTTACGGCGACTGCCGTGGTTTGTTTGTCTTGTGTATTCGCTTCCCTGAAATATATTTTATTGAGCCTTGTTCAGCTTCTACAGAACTTTTGAGGAAAGAACTAGGTGGGCACTAAATTTACACAGTTGAAAAACGATTTATCTCAAGATAATTGGCTTGTTTTTGTCGTGTTTTTGATGTACAACTTTCATCTTTCTTTGGCCGCACTGTATAATTTCGTCGGGCGGCGAAAAAATTATCTGAATTTCTTCTTTTAAATTGGTTTTTACTTGTGTTTTTCACCTTAATGGTCTGGTGTTTTCTTAAAGGTTATACATTACAGTAAAAGAATGAAAATTCTGTTTTATTTGGTTTCGCTTTGTCCTCTAAAGTCAAAAATTAACTCATTTTTGGGTTTTCAATTTTCTCGGGTTTTGTCGCGCGGCAAAGGAAAAAATATAATTTCTTGTTTTCTTACAAGTTAAAGACATCAAGTTAAGTTCTTCCTGTTGATATTTTTTAATATCTTGGCTGTTCAGTTATTGAACTTTCAATAAACGAAGTCTTGAAACCTGACCTTGTGTCTGTGGTTACTGCGCATATGGTTTATTTTTTTGCTTTCGCTCGCTCTGAAATATTCCAAAAAACACCAGGAAATTAGGGGTGGGTCGCGGACAGATTGATGCGGGGGTCAATGGGTTAAAGGACGTTACATAGGTGAAAATATCCAATTCCTAATTGATGCCATGGAATATACCAAAGCACACAACATCCCGGGTATTTTGGTATCCCTGCATTTGATTCGCTAGAGTGGCCTTTTATAATGAGAACATTAGACGCCTTCAATTTTGGAACGAGCATTAAAAAATGGGTTTGCACCTTTTACACGAACATAGAGAGTGCAGCATTGAATAATGGCTTTTTAACAAAATGGTTCAGACCGTCTAGAGGTGTCCGCCAAGGATGTCCTTTATCACCGTATCTGTTCATTCTTTCAGCAGAGATAATGGCTAATAAGCTTAGACAAGATCCCAGCATCAAAGGAATCAAAATATTAGGGAACGAACTGAAGTTCAGTCAATATGCAGACGATACCAATCTCCTCTGTGCCGATTTGGCTTCTGTAGAAAATTCCTTGGAGGTAGTCGAAAATTTTGGAAATTTGGCGGGCCTAAAACTAAATTGTAAGAAAACAAAAGCGCTTTGGCTGGGAAGATGGGAAAAAAACAAAAGCAACCCTCTGCAATTGAAATGGTTGCATAGTCCGGTAAAAATCTTAGGTATTTATGTCTCGTACGATGAAAATGGAAATAAACAAATGAATTTCAACCTTAAACTACGAAAATTGCAAACCAATCTCGACATGTGGAAAGCACGTGATCTTACACTATTTGGGAGAGTACTTATAATGAAATCCTTGGGTCTATCACAACTCGTTTATTCAGCTTCAAATCTCAGTGTTCCTAAAGAAATGACTCCGATAATTAAGACAAAATTGTTTAATTTCCTATGGAAAAACAAAAGAGACAAAATCAAAAGAGCTGGGCTTTATCAAGATCGAGAACAAGGTGGCATACGTATGACAGATGTTGAAATTATGATTAAAGCCCTGAAGCTCGCTTGGATCCCAAGGCCTTTGACCCCAGAAATGAGAAATTGGAAAGCGATTCCAGACTATTACCTAAACAAAACTGGAGGTTTAAACTTCCTATTAAGATGCAATTATGACGCAAAATATATAGACGGTCTTCCCTTGTTTTACAAAGATATTCTCACTTTTTTCACCGAGCTGAAAAATCTTTACAGCTATGACAGTATGCAAGATTTGGTCCTATTTAATAACAAAGAAATTCTCGTCGGAGGAAGACCAGTTTTTATTAAAGAATGGTTTGACAGTAATATTTTGACCATCCGAGACCTGCTGAATAGTAATGGCCAGCTACTGTCTTTACAAGAATTTAATGACAAGTATGACTGCAACATGAATTTTCTCCAATTTTACCAAGTTACCAGTGCAATCCCAAAATATTTAGTAATCAAAGCACGAAATACAGAGCCACTGGAAAATGAAATATATACAAGAAATAACTTTCTGTTTCAGTTAGACGACTCTACACAATTACAACTAGATAATGCTAAAACTAGAGACTTCTATGGTTTACTAAACCGGAAAATTCACACGGTCCACCAGACTGGTCCAATGAATTGGAACAGCAAAACAAGACTAGATGAGAATGCCTGGAAAAAAATTTCACCTCCCTAAAGAGCATCTGCAAAGAGACCAAATTGAAAGAATTTCAATTTAAATTAATCCATAGGATTGTAGTTACCAAAAAAGAGCTTCATCGATATGGTATTAAAACGATGATGAATGCCTCTACTGTGGTGAGAAAGATTCAATTGATCACACTTTTCTTAACTGTCGATTTGTTAAGATTTTCGTAAACAACGTAATTGACTGGTTTAACGCAGCTAACAACTCAAAATTTGCTCCAACAATTGAAGAAAAACTTTTTGGTATTACATCAGGCCCATACAAAAAAGGAATACTAAAGAAATTTAATTACAATATATTATTTATGAAATACTACATATACACCAGTAAGATGCATAACGAAGCTCTTATCCTTTCTGTCTTTGTTAATAAAGTTTTATCCAAGTACAGAATAGAAAGCTTTGGTCAATAGTTGCGAAAAAATGCTCCTCGCAAAAGCATACAAGCTTACGAGTAATTAGTTAACTTATATAAGAGAAACGTTAATGTTAGTAAACCAATGTAAAGAAGGTTAGGCGATAACTTATAGTAAAGAAATGTTAATGTTAGTAAACCAATGTAAAGAAGGTTAAGCGATACATATTAATGCTGTTGTAATTATCAGTAGTACAGGATACCAATAAAAGAGAATGGAATAAAAAACATTAAAAGCGGCCTTTCCAGTGTATGCCAATACTTGACACTTTGATTGGAGTAAGTTTCTTAACGCATCAATGACATAACTTTTGCCAGATCCTGCTATTCCTCTAACAAGCAAAAATAAAGGTTCTCCATTCAGGTTTTCATTGCTGACAGTGAAATGATCTCTTACAATTTTGTACACAATATACTGCAACTCATTTAGAGTTGTTACCTCTATTAATCTAACTGAGGCAAACCAATCAGAGTTTGCTCTCTTTTTCATTTCAGAAATCCAAGAGGGCATTTCATTTATTTGTTTTGCACTATAATTTCTCCTTTGTTCACTCCCAATATTCATCTGTGGCAAAAGCAGACTGAGCATGCTCATTTTCAACATCAAAGTTCAGCTCTGACATTAACATCCATTCTTCTTTTTGTTCATCACTCTCAGGAGTTTCACTGTTGTCTACTGGTACTAAGAAGCTATTAACATCTTGCATTTTTGTTTCCCAATTTGGAACCAATTGCTTTGATTGCTGACATGACAAAAATTGTTTCCAGGATGTTATAAATGTGCTATCATTTTGTTCAAGGTTATTCCAAGCCATGTTTGGCGTTCCCTTCCATGGTTTATATTTCAATAACTGGTATTTACAAAATTGACCGTAATGCTTATTGTCTTGACTTGAGTAATAGTTTGGGTAATTTTTAACAATAACATCTTTGGATCTCCTTGTAAGTTTTTTTCCCTTTAACATAAACATGGAGATAAACTTCACCAAATTATAATTCAATAGGTTGGGATCAATATCAAGATATTTCTCTCTCTGGCTATAAACGTCCAGTATTGATTGTTCAGTACAAGACTGATGAGTATCACTCATATTGATTCTTCTTGATCCATCTAGAGATGCAGTAACAACTTCAAAAGATGAACTTACACATTTTAGTGACAGCAAGTGATGCATAACTTCCTGTATTGAATAATCCCTATTGCCAACAGTTCTGAGCATTATTTTTTTGAATGTGGTATGAACATCGCTATTGTCAGTCAATTTGGTTACAACATTTGTGAATGCTGTTTTCACCACTGAGGACATCCTTTCTGACTTAGATGTATATTTAACCAGGTATTCTACACTGGCATAATAGTCAATGACCATCTGAATGTCACAGTTTGCTCTCCAGCCTTGAAGCTGTAATGGCTGATGACGATTTAACCTTGAATCATTTCTTTTTGTGACTACTGTTGCTTTATATTTAGTCTCACCTGACTTAGTATTTATTTGCTCAAATTGAAGTTTTGTGTCAGAAAAACTCTCAAAAGGGAAATGAAATCTACATTTCAGAGTTGATTTGTCATTTTTACGAAGGCAATATTTGGAGCTACATGTCGTATGTCTTTCAACTAAATTTAGCAAATCAACATAGTCTCTTTCCATATCCTTACTTTGTAAGGAAAGATACGGCGTTTGACATGGATGATAGTTTGGTTTTGACCAACCTTCATCAGGAGAGCAAGGATTCCATGTGGACAATAGGAAATCTACATACTGACACACTAACTGTTCAGCATCTTTGTGTTTAGTTATAAGGCTATCAATATTTTCAAGTTCCTGCATGGAAAGAGTTTCTTTGGTTTCTTTCTTTAATTTTGCAGCCAAAAAGCCTTTCATAGCAACCTCAGTTAATTCACATAATGCTGGGTCATTCTTTAACTTTGCAACGCCATGACAATGAATAGAACCACGTTGTACAGCATATTCATACCTGTACCAATGCCAAGAAGCACCTAATGAATCATATAACCAATATTTTACAAAACGATCAGTTCTTTCAGTGAAAAGCCAATCTAAAATGTGGGGATTTTGTAATACATGAGATTGCCTTTCAGTGGGTGATAATTCCTCGAGATTCTTGTTTTCAAAAAGATCATGAAACTCTGGCCAGTGATATTCTGCACGTGATAAAGTAAAGAATATTGTTGGTGGTCCAACTTGTGAGATTGTTGCCTTTAAGTCATCCTTAGCTTTATGCCAGTATGCATCACTACCTGTGGCATTTTTTGCATAACGCATTAACTTTGACATAACTACTGAATAACTATTTGAATGAAGCATTTCCTTCAATTGTTCGACATACATGTGAGATTCTCCTGGATTTTGCTTAAGAAATATAGTTCCTTGGCTAAGAAGCCTATGTCTCTGAAGCATGTTGAATGCCCAATATGCAAATCGAGGGTGTGCTGCAAAACGATAATGCCATTTCCCACTGTTTTTCTCTCCAAATTTTATAAGATGTTTTATTTTTTTCTGCAAGGGTTGCATCACGTTTTGTTGCTGAATTAGTGGGATCTCCTTTACCATCTGGAAAGAGAGTTGGAAAGCCATTGTTGCTAAGAATTCTACTCCAAATTCACTCACAGGTTTTTGGCCCTTTTTAGGCCATCTAATCTTATTTTCCTGCAATATTTCATCTTTTATAAGTTCTTTCTGTTGTTTAAATTTTACAGGATTTAACAACACACTGCTCAGTTCTGTATCTTGGTTATTGGGCAGGTCATCGATATCAAGAGGACCTCTATCTGGATCTAATTCATCCTTTTCACTTTCTTGTTTACAACTTAGTTTTGAAAGATCAACTGGGATATCTTCCAAAGGAATAAAGGGGGCAAGTTTCTAAAGAAACTGTGGTGCTGCGTCGGTGGGAGTATTACAAGATAATTTGGTTTTATCAACTGGGTTGATAATGTGAATTGTCCACCGTAAAGAGATTCGGAAGCTGACGTTTCGAGCGTTAGCCCTTCGTCGGAGCGAATCAAGGAATTGTGGGTTGTGTGTGGTTTATATACAGAAATATGGAGCTACGCTATTGGTTGGTGCCTGGCAACGTGAAAAACAACAGAATGAATTAGTTGAATGAAAAGCGTTCGTTGATACCGTGAGGATTAAGAGTGCCGATTTGAAAAATAAATCTTTGTTCAAGAGTTTTACGGCTATCTGTGCTTCCTTGATGTAGGGAGAGGCCGCAGACTGCCATATGTTGTTTAGAATGATTCGGCAGATTAAAGTGTCTAGCAACCGGTTTAGACGCGTCTTTATCGTCTTTCTCTACGTCGCGAAGGTGTTCTCGGAAACGGTCGCCTAGTCGTCTACCTGTTTCGCCGATATATAACTTTTTGCAAAGAGTGCAAGTTATACAGTAGATGACATTGGCTGAGGTACAGGTAAAATGATCTGTGATCTTAATGGATCGCTTGGGTCCCGACAATTTCTCAACGTTGTAAATGAAAGGACATGTTTTACATCGCGCGCGTGCGCATTTAAAAGTTCCAGGTTGTTCACTCGTTTTGAATGCACTGCTAACTAAAAAGTTACCTATGTTTTTGTCGCGTTTGAATGAAATTAATGGCGGTTGCGAAAAGATTCTACCAGTATCGGGATCATTTTGAAGTAATTTAAAGTTTTTGAGAATGATGGATTTTACTGCGTGATTGTGAGGGTGAAATGTGAGGGTGAATGGAATTCTATTATTATTCTCCTTCTGAGACGTTTGTAGTGCTGACTGCCGATCAATTTGTTGGGCGCGATGATGGCCTGCTTGAACAACAGAGGCAGGATATCCACGTTTGTCGAAAAAATTGCACATTTCCTCTGATTTAGAGGAAAAATCAGAGTCCTCACTACAAAGGCGACGAAGTCTAAGAAACTGAGAATAAGGAATGGAATTCTTGACGTGTGATGGATGTGAAGATGAATACAACAAATAACTATGAGAATCTGTGGGTTTGTAGTGCACACTGGTGCATAAACCGTTGCCTTCGACAGAAATTTTGATATCTAGAAATGCTAAATAAGTATTGGAAATTTCCCAGGTATACTTAAGAGCCGGTTGAAACGAATTAACAGCAGTTATAAATTGATTGAGTTCCTCTCTGGTAGAGGAAGTGGCGCCGACACAATCGTCAATGTAGCGACGGTAAAGCTCAGGTTTAGGACCGTTGTATTGATTAAAAAATTTGTGCTCAATGTAACCCACGAAAAGATTGGCGTAGCTGGGTCCCATTTTGGTACCCATGGCCACACCATTGATTTGTTTATAATAACTGGTAGCGAATGAAAAACAATTTAGTGTTAAAACTAGTTCAGCCAGGCGGAGCAGAGTTTCCGAGCTTGGTTCCTTAACAGTGCGTAAATCAAAAAAATGTTTGAGGGCTAGAAGACCTTCGCCATTAGGGATGACGGTGTAAAGAGATGTAATGTCCATAGTAAAAATAAGTTTGTCTTCACCCAGAAAATTGAAATCGCGAAAAATTTGAAGTGCGTGTTGACTGTCTTTAACGTATGACGGTAAAGATCTGACGATAGGTGCCATAATTTTGTCTAAATAGCTAGAGATGAGTTCGGTAGGGCAACTACACGCAGAGACGATAGGTCGGCCTGGGTTGTTAGGTTTGTGAATTTTAGGTAAAAAGTAAATACATGAAGTTCTAGGAGTGGTGATGATGAGATTTGTAGCAGTAGCCGGTAAATCTTGTTTTACTATAAGTTCGTTAATGGTGTTCTTGACAATTTGTTGGTTAGTAGAAGTGAGATCTTTATCAACTTTGGCATAAAAAGAGGTGTCGGAAAGTTGCCGCAAAGCTTCTTTTTGGTAAAGGTCGGCCCGCCAAACAACTAAAGCGCCGCCTTTGTCGGCCGCTTTCACAATTATGTCTCTGCGCTTACTAAGATTTTTAAGCGCCGCCCTCTCTTCCGAAGAAAGGTTAGAAAATTTGGTGTTACGATTGAAATTTAGTTTGTTGATGTCATGACGGCATTTACTGATGAAAAAATCTAAAGAGGCGAATTGGCCCTCTGGGGGAGTCCACTTCGATTTTCGAGTCTGAAGCGTCTCGAAAATATCTTTGTCCGAGGTGTTAGAATCATCCTCTTTGTCATG
>OZ026602.1:34054674-34103174 GCA_964020085.1 Micromussa lordhowensis | reverse complement strand
GAATAATTTCTACATTCCGGAGCGTTGAGCTCTTTAGAAGCTTTTTATAAGTCTTCCTTGTTTCGCAGGAGCCCTAACGAAGATTGCCTTTGAAGAAACGGCAATATATAAGCATGGTTTTCACGAGAGCGTTTGTTTAATTTCGTTTGTTTACACGCGTCAAGAAGCCCATCTGTGGCAAATTTAAGCTCAGTAGTGTGAAATTACAACTCGAAATTGCAACTTTTTCAACTTACATTTCTAACTGCGACGGAAAATTGTTCCTCTACTTCTTCATCGTCTTCCAAAATACCCAAGATGGCTTCAAAATCTTCTCCCCATACAAACAGATCGTCTACATTGTCCGCCATCTTGAATGAACTTGTGCACGGTCAGAGTCACGTGACGGGTCTGTTCAACATCGTCGACCACGCTATTGTTTAACCCTTTGATGTTTGCCGGGTTTCATAACCAGTCTCCTCTACTAACTATGGTACAAGCAGAAAGCTATGTGTTGGTGAAATTAAACTGAAAGTATCGCCCTTGATACAACATTTTTTTTCTTAGTTTTGCACTTTTATGAATATCATACATTCTATTCCATCATATGGCTTCAATATATAGATGCTTCAATGCAACATTCCTGTGCAAAAATCACATCATATCTGTAGTAGTTCATGGGATACTGGTAGTTATGAACGACCCCCCCCCCCCCCCACCCCTTAAGCACTATGCTGGCATTGTCTTACTTGTATGCAAGTCAAAGACAAAACAGCAGGCCTTTCACCAAATTTATTTCTGAGTTAAGTCATAAAAGCCTTTTAATCCCTTTATGAGGCAGTCTATTTTTAACTTTGTATGCAATATTCATTTACAGGAAAATAAGACGGGTACCAGTAACAGGTCATCGGCAGACCGAGGGCAGCATTTCCGTCAGAACCATTTAGCTCAGTTAGCACAAGAACAGGTCGGGAAGGTATATAAAGTAAACATACTGTAGACCGGTGAAGGATGGCTCTTTTTAATAATGTCTTTATTGCTCAAAAGATAAAATGGCACATCTTATGTTACATTAAAATGTAATTAACAGTGGGCAATTTACATAAGTATGCCTCTAAATAAGATTAATACATGAATAGAAATAAATGCAAAAATCAAAAAAGTACACTATTTACAAAGCTACATTATACTTGAAAACATTCCTATTAAAAAAAGTGTTCTTGAAACGGTCCGTGTTTATGACAGGCATTGCAGGAGATTTATTCCTCAAGTTGTATGTTATGGTCTTGTTCTCAGGGAAATTAGCTTTAAGAGGGTGGCTCGGAGCAAGCAAAGTCTTAATCTTTCAATTAAAATCTTAATCAATAGACCATTTTGGATATATTAAAATTGACACTTTTTTTATTTTTTTATTTTATTTTTTTTTTTTAAATTGACACTTGCTTCTGAGGCTCGGGGGAATCAAACGAAAGGAATCGCATCGTGGTTGAGGATGAATGAATAATTTATCATTTAATTTATTTAGAATTTGAGTATATCGAAAAAGGCCTATTGGCTTTCTAGTGACCGGGCTCTACACTGTCCCGTTCTAGATAGGTGGTTAGGCTAAGTTAGGCCTCATTTTTATTTGTAGCAGCTGGCTACTATTCTCGGTTTTCACATGACGTCACAGTACTTTCCAATTATGGATGTCCGCCATATTTGTGCCCCTCCAAGTGAGAAATAATATGGTAATGGTAAGCCTTATCTGTACACTTCTCGCCGTTTTAAGCTATTTTGGGGGTTTTGGTATGGATTTATCGCCGACAATTGAGGAAGATGAAGAAGAAAAGTTTGGCAGCAAGATTCCGGTGCTTTTGGAGTATGCTACTACCTTGGAAAGCCATGTAAAGCAGCAATACCTAAAGAAATTTTGTGGTAGTGGGCATCGACCCTTTCATCATTCAATCCAGAATGTTTGCCAGCAATCGAACAGTCTGATTTATTTGGCTACCTAGTTCTCCAGACAAGCTACTACACGAACGACCAGTTCAAGAATTATAGAAGTCTAGAAGCGTATAATCAAGTTGTGTCTGGATTTGTGGCTTCGGTGAAAGGAAAGATCATTTCCGGAAAGTATGTCCTTGTAGCTAAAGTGCGACTTTTGCAGTGGATGAACGATCCACTAGTCAACATGCAGTTTTCTTACCAGACCGCGGCATGTTTCGAACAGCGAGGAAAATGAACGATTAATACAACGGGGCTTATGACTGGCTAGGTCTGTGACTCAAACAAATGAGCATCACTATTACATTTGAGCGCAATAGTCTGTCATGTTCATTTATTATTTTCGTGACTGTGGCGAGCCAGCTTATCTTAAAACGTGGCGAAATATTAAAAACATTTATTAACTTTTTAAAGCAAAAAGGCATGGTTTGAGTTGAATGAAAATGACGCTGAAATGAAGAGTCAAGCAAACGCAAACGAAGAGAAACCAAAAACCGAGGCAAATATAGTAAGAGTTATAATTCGACGAATTTCTATGGACCAATATGCAATACTGTTTCTAAAAAACTGGCGGAACCCGGGACAAGCTACATGAAAGCGAGGTTAGTCAGTCATGACCGTGCTTCCCACTCTTGCTTGGTCATTGATCTGTTCTGTTTTATTTCACTGTGCCTACGAGTTGCTGTGTTTCTGAATGCGACGAGAAAGAATAGAAATCTTCCACCTTTCACCTTGAAGGGAAAAATGTGGATCAATGCAATACACTAAAACGAAGTAAAGAAGTTCACAATCGCCGCGGGTACTTAAGTTTGTTTGCTACGTTTCAGGATAGAAGATCTTAGAAAATTTGTTTAAATGAAGAGCTTATGTGGTGTCGGGTGGAGCCAACACAATTTTCATGGCCAGTTCCTTCCCCAAAATTAAAGAGCTAACCTTGACAGACATGCTCCATCACAAAAGAAAAAGCAGTTTATTTTATAAATTTATGACTTTCTTCTAGAGGTGGGCGATGATTTAATAAATTTATGGTTTCCTTGTAGAGTAGGATTGATTTCATAACTTTGAATTTTTGGGTAATTTGGTTAAGGTTATCTTCATCCATTGGAGCGTTTGCACCCTTTTGACCAGTATTATTTACTGATCGGTTCCACGTAAACCGTTCAGAGTCCCTTGGTGACAACACAGCATAAACAAGAAAAAACTGGTACAAACATTCGAGAGCATACTTAGTGCTGTGTGCCCCATCTGCTTTGCAGTAAAGCATAAAATATTTATACTGCCGTAAAATTCCTTCCCCATGCCCTTCTTTGAGTGCACAAAGGAAATTTAAAAAAAGAAAACTGTCACTCAACAATGAACAGTTGTAGTTGAATACAACATCCCTTTCCTTGGTTTCTTTTGGGGGTGAAACAGGCTTTGATTTGGTTAGGGTTGGGGGTTCCTCCTCAAGCTGTACTGGTGGTTCATGTGAAAGTTCATGACTTCTCCTGCTCTTTCCATTGTACTTAAATGATTTGTCGCAACCGGGAAACCTGCATGGAAATCTTCCTTCCTGTGTTAGTTCTTGTTGTTGTAAAAGATCATCCTTTTCTTGCTGGGTCAAAACACTGTCTATGATGTCATTCACTACTGAACTTTTCTGGAACACAAATTCATCAACAACCTTAGCAGCAAGCTGATGCAGACATTCAAGCTTTTCTGATTTTCTCAACAGTTCAAAATTTGGTAACTGATGCTTTGTAGGCATGCCCGACTTGTCTTCAAATCCCAACACTTTCATAGCTGCTGCAATTATTCTGGATTGGAAGACAACAGACAGAAAGTTCATGTTTGCACGGTATGATGAATGTGTGTCACCAGTCACATTCCTCCTGTTGATAAGTGTACGGTCTGCAAACATAGTACAGGTATCCACATCAGACTTCCCACTGAAGAATCTGGAATATATGAGCTGTTGAAAAATAATTACAATAAACTGTTATTAAAAACAACAAAAACAACTACAATAACAATAATAATGATAACAATAATAATGACGAATATTGTTGTTTTTATAATTATTATTATTGTTATTATTATGATTATACATATTTTATACTGTATATTGTTATTATTATTACTATTGTTATTATTATAAGCAACCACAGAGATGACTGTCAATAAAATTTCTTGTTCTTTTGTTGTATTTTGAGTGTTAAAATGTACCCTACTGCATTGATGGTGTAACACCTGTGAAGAAGAAGGCTTTTTTTGAATTAATTCACTAGTAAAAATTACTGTAACCCCTCCCCTGTGGTATTAGTACACTACCCAGCACACCATTTTATTTGATGGATGATGTCAGTCTCCATTGCAGCAGGTTAGCCTCAATTAGAACAAAATAAGGGGTCTGTACAATATGTTGAATTTTATATTTGGTTTTATTCTATTTAAACCAGTTTGATGTTTCTTTTCCATTGCTTTGTACTCAGCATGATAAATATCACAAACAATGGAAATAAACATCAAGCTGCTTTGAACAAAATTAAAGCTTCGACCAAGACACTTACACCTAACAATTTGACAGCAGTATGCCAATCCCCAGCTGCAAATTAAATCCATCAAGGCGGTCCTGTGGGGTTAATCCATTGGCCACAGAAGTGATAACATTCACAGCCCTCTCAACAGTAAGCTGGTAGCCAGAGAATAGCTAGTGATCAATGCAACCATCACTAGTTTGTGGTAGATAGGTGTGAAATTGTTGTAGGATTGCTAACATGTCTTCATTTACATTTTCATTCTTCAAAATAATTCCAAGGGGGGTCTGAAACAAGATCAGAAATGACAGTATAACAGTATACCTCATTCATGAACATAGTACAATAACAACAACAAGTTTTATAATTATTATTATTGTTATTATTATGATTATACATATTTTATACTGTATATTGTTATTATTATTACTATTGTTATTATTATAAGCAACCACAGAGATGACTGTCAATAAAATTTCTTGTTCTTTTGTTGTATTTTGAGTGTTAAAATGTACCCTACTGCATTGATGGTGTAACACCTGTGAAGAAGAAGGCTTTTTTTGAATTAATTCACTAGTAAAAATTACTGTAACCCCTCCCCTGTGGTATTAGTACACTACCCAGCACACCATTTTATTTG
Source organism: Micromussa lordhowensis (assembly GCA_964020085.1). NCBI lineage: Eukaryota > Metazoa > Cnidaria > Anthozoa > Scleractinia > Lobophylliidae > Micromussa > Micromussa lordhowensis. The sequence goes on along the minus strand of OZ026602.1, from coordinate 34,098,053 downwards.
ATGGATGATGTCAGTCTCCATTGCAGCAGGTTAGCCTCAATTAGAACAAAATAAGGGGTCTGTACAATATGTTGAATTTTATATTTGGTTTTATTCTATTTAAACCAGTTTGATGTTTCTTTTCCATTGCTTTGTACTCAGCATGATAAATATCACAAACAATGGAAATAAACATCAAGCTGCTTTGAACAAAATTAAAGCTTCGACCAAGACACTTACACCTAACAATTTGACAGCAGTATGCCAATCCCCAGCTGCAAATTAAATCCATCAAGGCGGTCCTGTGGGGTTAATCCATTGGCCACAGAAGTGATAACATTCACAGCCCTCTCAACAGTAAGCTGGTAGCCAGAGAATAGCTAGTGATCAATGCAACCATCACTAGTTTGTGGTAGATAGGTGTGAAATTGTTGTAGGATTGCTAACATGTCTTCATTTACATTTTCATTCTTCAAAATAATTCCAAGGGGGGTCTGAAACAAGATCAGAAATGACAGTATAACAGTATACCTCATTCATGAACATAGTACAATAACAACAAGTAACCATAACAGTGATGATTAATTACAATCATAATTTTCAATAGTATTGATAATGATAAATGGTAACAACAATTATTGAAAAAATTGTTTCTGATGTCTTGAAATGAAAAATTCACCTCTGAACAAATTGAGATAATAATCAAGAATTGGACAGTGTGCATTTCTCAATATTAAGACGTCATAAATTATTAATTATTATTAGTATCACCCAACTAGAGGACTAATGTAAATCTTGCATTTTAATTGGCTACGCTAGTCGAGGACTAGTAGCAATAGTCCTCGAAATGCAACAGTTCTGAAAACCTACCAAAACAATGTTAATTATTCCTGTTATCATCACTTTAATTGTTAATAACCTTCTTTGATTTCCGAGACATTTCCTTTGTGTACTTGTGTGGAATGTGCTGAATACAAACTTCCTTGAGAGGCTCCAAAGCTTTGAAGTAATTAACCATAATTCTTTAGGCGAGAATGATGTAATTTGTCCTCTGCCATTGCTGATCTTCAATTGATGGTAAAAATTTAAGATTAGAGACCTCCTGTAGATTTGCTTTGGGCCTTTGTGTATCTAAATGTGCCCCAGAAATTCTGTTTTCCACCATTTGATGATTTATCCAGTGAAAGTCCCGATTTTGAGCATGCATTGTCATATTTTTCCTTTGGACTTGGGTATCCAAATTGTCAAAGGAGTTGACAAAACCAGGGTGAGATGCTTTCTTAAGCTCATACACCTCTCGTCTACTAGATGCCAATTCTTCGAGATAGGCGGATGTGCAGTTCCCATGGGAAGCATGCTTCGACAAGAGGTCATTGTGCATTGCTTGTGCCTTTTTTAAACTATTCATTTGTTGACAAAGCTTCTCTTTTGACTTTACCAGATCCAGATCATGGTTCTGACCAAGTTTGTCCAGAGTGGCCAGAATATGGGTGTTTGAGTTTGTCAACTTAAGTTTGTTGAATCTGGTGATGGTTGCCTGAAAGACAAAAACATGTTATATCATTTACAGTTTCTATCATGAGGATAATAAATATTTGTAAACCTGTAATTTTTTCTTGGCAAAACCCACCCTGTCCATTCCCCTTCACAGCTACCACTGGGGAGGGAGCACAGTGCCATGAGCCAAATAATGGCTGCAAACGTGACTATCCACACGCCACAAAGGAGTGCATGACTTGATGACCCAACCATTCTGATTAATTACATTGCACTGACTAGGCACCACACAAAGGCCCTGGCCATGACCTGGCCCTTGTGACCTACACATGAAACCACACAGAAAATCATTTTACACCCAGCCATAACAACAATTACAACTTTTACATCATGTAACCTACTTTTTTGATATAACGAAACTACAAAAAGACATTGAGGACAAAACAATTCAACCACGAAATCAAAGGGATTGTATTTTGCTTCAGGTAATAGCAATTTGAACGCCCACCCTTGAAAATATATTTTATTCAAAAGAAATCAAACAACGCTCACATAAATCGTTGAAATGTAAATGTAGGAAGAAAACTTGCAAGAAAAAAACTACATTTTTTTATAAACATCTATACCTCAATTGACTTGCTTTTAAGAAGGACAGAACTCATTTCTGCATTTCTTTGCTTTTAAAGAATCGAACCTGCGAGAGCAAGGCTTCCAAACCAAGTGTTACTTTTAGTTCTTTTGTTGATGCAAGAAGTTAGCAGAAATGCGTAAAAGACAGGTGCTCTTTCACGCCACTCATTACACAGAAGCTCAAAATCGAAATTCTCCAGATCAGCCTTTTCAGTTTTCCTCAACATCGAAGGGTTGGATTTTGAGCACAAGCCATTAACTTCTTTTGACGCAATCTTCAACACCTTTTCAATTACGTGCTGTCGTAGTGGTCGACAATTCATTATTGCTCCCGCGATTTGCGATGGAACGCCATGAGCCTAGCCTTTCCAACGGACTGATAAGCCGATGATAAAGTTTTGTTCACATTTTTACTTGGATACTTAAAGGAAACTTTCACTTCACTCGTATTACGAGAGCCATGGCCAGAAATCGGCGTTGATGTCAACATTGGAAGGGGAGAACTTCCGTTCAGTTGTGCATTTGGAAAAGTGCGTAAGACCAGACCAAAGGGATGACTTTGAATTCGTGATATGCAGGAACCCAGCGGCGTTCTGTCAGCAGAAATTGGTGGTCCCAAAGCATCCGAATCTTTGTGGATGGCAGAAGAAGTACATGTGGTATCGGCAAATCGCAGCGATTTCGATGCTTTTCCTCCAGGTGACGAAGTTGATGCATTTTTGGCACCCATGTCGACATTCTCATCTGGATGTAGTGGGCATTTTGCCTGGAGATTTTCTCTTGCCTTGAACACTTCTTCAATTTCTTTCTTTAGTTCTTTCAACTTATCCCATGCCCAATTAAATTTTATCAAACGCTGGTAGCATTTGTCTCTACAGATGAACAGTTCGCCGTTTTCTGAGTAACAACTCATGTCCACCGATAGCCAGGATCGGATGACTTTAGCAATGTCGAGTGAACTCTTACCGAAAATGAAGATTTTGTCATTCTTGAAGGAAGTGGATGAACAAATGAAGCACCTAGAGCTACTTTCGACTATTTTTTTCGGAGTTAGATCCACAGGAAATCTCTGGGATGTCTGGCAACATCTTGCGAAGGAGGCGATGAATTTACGTGGGAAACTGACGTCATTGACAAACTACTGATACATGATTGGTTTCAGAGCTAACAATAGGCAATGCGTGATTGGTGCATTCTGTAATTTTCACATGGACTCAAAACAAAGGGAAACATATGGGGTTCAGGCTTATTCAGCCATTAGTGGGGGAGAAGCATTGCATGATGTCCCTAATAACGGCTGCGAAGGAGAATACTTCTTGGATAGAAATGGGGCATTTCACTTCACCACATCCCAACCCGCAACAATCACATGATGTTAGAAAGTCTGGTGTGGCATGAAGGAATGGAAACTCCTTATTAATAAACAACCCACATCTTGTAAGCAGAAAGTTAATGTGGGTCTTTTTCATATGCGCCTCATATGCCCTTATAGCGTAATCTTCATACTTGCAACCATGCTTTATTGCCTTGGTGTTCACCTTATAAAGGTGCAGATAACAGATAGACTTTATTAGTGACTGGGAAGGTTGTGCAACATTACTGTGGTAGACTGCACCACCAACTGAGGCGCCAATTTGACCTGCTTGATGCCTGAAAAATCCAGGGCCCTTTGCTTGATCTTGTGTGTCCTGCTCAACTATTTTAATCTCTTCATCTGACACGTTGATCTCGCCATTTTTGCACTTTTGAAGCAGTTCTGGATATTCAAGATCTAAATTGGTGGGCCCAAAAAGATCTGATAGCACAGGCACATTCCGGCTTTTACCTACAAACTGTTCAGCATAGGGATCAATTAGACTGAGGACTGATGCTTTTGTTTCACACTGGTTTAGTGCTTCGTAAAAGATGTTCATTTCCAATTTGGAAGCCGGATGTGAAGGAATGGCAGTTGTTGCTTTACTACATGTAGGTTCAACCTGACTGTCCGCACAAGTCGTGTCCAGAGAGTCAATTCGAGTGTCAAGGTTTTCCTTGAGCTTCTTGGCAGAACTAAAATCAATATCCTTAACTCTTGCGTAGGAAACCTCGGTCGGATAAGTTGGCAAGAGCCACATGCATTTCACTTGCGTACATGCCATCTTTCCCTTGACACGTGCCCAGCATTCGAAGTAAATCATGGCGCTGGCGACATGCGAACACGATTCAGCGAGTCCAGCTTTACAGCCTAAACAGTGAGAAGAGAGTATTGTTCCATCAGTGTCGGCTATAATCCATACATTGATGAGAGGATCATTCATTCGCTGCGAGTGATGAACTTTAGCAACAACAACGTACCTTCCGGAAATCATTTTGCCTTTTACCGAAGCCACAAACCCCAACACAACTTGGTTGTACCCTTCTAGGCTCTTGAAATTTTTAAACTGGTCATTCGTGTAGAAACTCGTCTGCAGAACTAAATAGCTAAACAAATCGGACTGTTCGACGGGTGGCAAACATTCCAGACTGAACTGATCGCTGGGGATATTTGCCGGGTCAACACCAACTACAGAAATCTTCTAAAGGTATCGCAGTTTTATGTGGCTTTCCAGGGATGCTGCATACTCAGAAAGCACAGGAATCCTTCTGCTAAGTTTCTCAATTTCATCTTTCCCATTTTCCTGGGAAGAATCAAGGCTGAATTCACAGAACAGCCCAAAATACACGAAAACTACACATATCTGGCTTACTATTATCATAAATTTCACACTCTGAGGGGCACAAATGTGGCAGACCACCATATTTGGAAAGGCCTGTGACGTCACGTGAAAACCAAGAATACTTTGAACTGATATGCAGGCTAATAATTCGGTCAAGTTTAAAGTCTTTTCCCTCAACGTTCGTGGAATTAGAGATCAGACCAGAAGAAGGAGTATTTTTCGTTTCTGAAGGACCAAAGTGCTAATATTTATTTCTTGCAAGAGACCTATTCCGAACCAGGTGACGAAAATAATTGGAAGAAAGAATGGGGTGGCGAGCTATTTTTCTCACATGGCACAAAACATAGCAAAGGTGTGTGTATTCTAATTAACCCCACCATGCAATTACAAGTTGACTGTCTATATTCCAACAATTCAGGCAGGACAGTGCTAATCACAATCTCTCTGAACAGTCAAAAAGTCACACTTTGCAACATCTACGCACCTAACGATCAGGCCAATCAACTACAATTCTTACAAGAACTTAACAACTGTATTATTGACAAAACAGAACTCACTTCGCTAATTGTAGGAGGTGATTGGAACTGCATGTTAACAAAAAAAGATAAAATGGGAGGTGCACCTTGGAAACCCACTATCTATAGCAATTTAATCTCGACAACTATGGAAATGTTTGATTTAATAGACATCCAGAGTATGTCACCCAAAACTACGAAAATTCACATACGAGTCAAAATCTTTACACTTAAAATCCAGAATAGACTTTTTCCTAATAGCTAAAGACCCAACAATACATATAAAAAGTCCGAGATCTTACCAGAGATAGCACCCGATCACAACACGACTTCCATTTCACTAACCTTTTGAGAGACCCCCAATACATTGACAAAATCCGCTATAGTTATACACAAGCACGCAAATATTACGGACATTTGACAGATAGGAGACTCTTCTAGGAGATGATGAAGATGGAAATTAGATTGGCTACGATTACAGGAGTCTTTGAGTTCCTGCAAGACTTTCGGATCTATGTTTACCCAACAAAATCTACTAACTGCAAACCAACAATGCAAATGTGTTGATTTGTAAGCTTTGAATTGGAGTGTCTTGTTCTGAACTAACTGCCTTCACCAGTGAAATGGTATGAAAAGGTGCCTTTCCTACCCTGACAGAACAACTTTTTGACTTTCTTGAATAATCTTGATGCCCCTATCTGCTTCAGTGTAATCAACTGGGAGGCTAAGGGGCAGTCAGGCATTTTAGAAAAATCAGTACAAGTAGATGGTATTCCACTTTTGTCATTGGCCTGGGAGAGAATCAGGCCATACAACTGCTGCCAGCCATTATTTGCATTGTGTAAAGGTTCTGCATACATTTTGTCAACAGGTTCCTTTAACACAACCATTCACTGTGCATTTATTGGATTCACTGACATTACCAAAAGGGGAAAAGAAATGAGCTGCAATTGACAGCTCCCCACTGAATGTGGCAGCCCATTTCATGTCAGATGGAATAAGTTCCACTGTAAAACTTGCTTTTGTTTTTGAATCTGGTAACATCAGGGAAAACAACCATAATTCTTATCACAAAACGAGGCTGCATCATCTAGATGGCTTGTTTATTCTGTTATCAAAATGATTGAGAATATTTTGAACGCACTCAAGTTTTCCACTCTAGTAGAACTTATTTGCAGGGCGATAAAGCTTTAATTTGTTTGGTTTCACACGGCAGTCATGTTGCATGACAGGAACAATGAAAATGTTTTGCATTGGAAACATCTCTTTTTCTCCCAGGAAAAAAATGGACTACTGTTCCTGTCACACCACATGGCAGCCAAGCAAAACCTCTATACATTCACAAAAAAACATAAACATTTCCATTGGTCATGACTTTTATGGCCTTGGTGGCTCGTAAAGGAGCTGTTTTTTATTGGAGCAGCCGAACTAGTGTCGCTTGCTTTTCCTTGCAGCTCAACAACAATTGGCAAGACCTTTTGCAGGTGCCGAATGTATGTCGAGTACTTCTCCGCATCTACCCTCTCGCCCCAGAACCTTGCAATGCCGTCAAGAAGCTCTTCTTACGTCTTGAGCTTAACTTCAGTGCAAAGGAAATGCTTCAGCTCATGCCAAAGAAGTTTGATCGGGTTGAGATCGGGCGATTCCGGTGGAGTCTTCCACCACTTTATTCCTTGCTCTTCCATGAAGCTGCTGGCTAGACGGCTGGTATGTTTTGGGTTATTATCCTGCTGGAAGCGATGACCGTCGGGGAATGTGGTTCGGATGAAGGGAAGCAGTCCGTTGGTGAGAATCTGGGAAACGTAAAACTGTGCATCCACAATTCGCTCAAACACGATCAGTTCCGTTGATCCCCTCTTGGAGATTCCAGCCCGTGTTTTGGTTTGCCTTTAAGCTTTGTTTGCTCCCACTTCCGATGAAAGCTCAGTTTACTGTGGTTTTCAAGCAGAACTGAACACTCGTCCGTGAATATTGCACTCCAAAGTGTAGCAGGATCCTTTTGGCGAGTTCGGGTGAAGTCAGTTCATCATTGCTTTCCATTTCAAACTGGAATTGCACCTACTAGGTTAATCGTGGAAAAAGATATAGAAATTTGCGAGGGACATCTAGTCACTGTTAACTGGGAGAGGAAAAAAGTACAAGTAAAGATTTTAGCTGTCAACGGTAAGTTGTCTTCTAACTCTTTGTTAGCCTTGTTAGTTCTTCATTTGTTGTATTATCTTTTTCATCTGTAGACCAGTTCTTCAACTCAAAATTACTCTCAGGTACAGCACACGAGTAAACTGATTGTTGATATTTAATAAGTGGAATTAGCTTGTCGAGAAATCGCTTAAAAACCAAGGTTTCAAGTTTTAGGGCTTATTTATCGGAACAAATTCAAGAACTTGGATGTTGTCTATGAACAGTTACTTGCAATACATATTAGTCATACTAACCTGAATACCTTCCAATGATTTTCAGATGACCAGACTAAGTTGGCACAAAAGGACACAGAGTGGCGTGAAACCTTGCAAGCCGATGAGGAAACCGAATACGAGACGGCACAGGAAACGGCACCAAGAATCGAAGACAAAGAAAAGGAAGAAACTGCAGCGCCCAAGAAAAAAACTGCAAAGCGAAGGGTAGGTGTCTGAGGTGGTTGTTTTTACTTACAAGTATATGTATGCTTCAGTGTTTTTTTCATTTTTTTATGATCATACTGAAATCAACAACTTTCGCCTTGGCACATTCTTCTCGTTCGCCGGAGCTAAAACAAAACTTTGCATGAACTTGCCAAAGACTAAAACTATCACTTGCAAGATGTAAGCCGAAAATTGATCAAGTGTTGCTTTTGCGCATGTACATTCCATAAATTGAGTTTGATGAAGGAATGCATTGACTATTTAGAGAACTCATGAAGTAACCACTGATTATTGTTTACTATGTTGTAGTTGTTAAACGAGGGAAACAAGGAGGCGCCAATGAGAAAAGCTGCAGGTGCCAAATGCAAGAAGGTGAGTGTCGTTTCTTGTAATCTTTGTTTTTCTACCAAGATGTGTTTCAGTAAAGTGTTCCAAAGAACTTGTCGAAAAATTATATCCCCAGTTATATTTGACACAAATCGTTCATTCAAACGGTAAAATGTTCTTTCTTTATCCAAATAATTGTGAATCAGTGTGTCTAGGGCGCATCGCTTAGATTAAGTTTTTTTTTTTACTTCAAAGAAGCACTCGTTGGCAAGTCACTTGTAGAAAAAATCTCCGGTTACATTTGACACAAAACGTTCATTAAAACAGTAAAATGCCCTTTCTCTAACCAACTAGTTTTTTATTAAAGTTTCTATGGTGCACTGCTCACATGAAGTTATTTTTTACTTCAAAGAATGTTCTGTTTTGGCACGCATCGGCAAGTCACTCGCGAGATGTTTATTGTCTAAAGCATTTTTTGTAGAAATTTATCTCTGGTTATATTTGGCACAAATTGTTCACTCAAATAGTAATCTTTGTTTTTTCTAATTTTGGTATTGATTTCTATGTTTTGGTAATGATTATAGATTTATTTTATGATGATGACTTACAGCTGTAGAATCGAAAACATTGCTTTTAAATGAGATTTTACTGTCACGCCAGTAAAATATAGTTAATGGAGTGTGACGTATGTACTCAATGAGCCTTTCATGGCGGCATCACTTTCTATAGAGCTATTGAGCAGTTGTATTCCAAAGGTCAGCAAACTGTAAGCTTTATTGTAGCTCAACCTAAAACATTGTAGCTTTGTTACCTTCAGAACGTTACAACGAACGATAGCATTGGTGCAAAGCATTAAAGCACTATTCATGTTTAAGGTGTTACACGTGCTAGGGTAAGCTGTTCACTAGTACAGCCTTTTCTAGTGGCTTACCAGCAGACGAACGTCTCCGTATAAAAGCTCGGTAAACTGTTCAGAGTCCATTTTGAGTTTGTCTAAGCAACGCAGCTAGTACTGATTGTAAATCTATCGTTTAATTTTCGTCAACCTTCCATGGCTCGCCCTCGCCACTCGTTGAACCCTGCTCGGGTCGCTACCAGAAGTGAGGACCTATCGAAACTATCCAGCGAGGTCCTAAAACTCCGTCTTCAATCGCTGAATTTGCCCATAACGGGCTCCAAAGCGCAACTCCTCGCCCGGCCCAAGCAAACATTGACAGGAAAGGCCAGTCAATCCAAACGAAGACCTGGTCGGCCTCAACGTACTCGTCCTACTGCAAACAAAACATCTACACAACAGCCGTCCACCTCAGCTAGTGGAATCGACGCCGTTCAAGGCTGGCGTCTCGGCATTCCGGAGGACAACACCCTCTCCGGTTCCCCAGTCACCATGGTTAGGAAAAGAAAACCTGTTATAGAGTCATTTCAGAAGTGGCTGGAGGCCTACATGGTGTACATGTTGGTCATTGTAACTGCCTATTCAAGATGGGCCCTTGAGCTTATTAAGTACCAGCAGATAATTAGTCGCGCGGTAACTAAATTCAAAGGTCTTGCTTGGCTTTCGTACGACCAGCAATTTCGTCGCCATGCCTCTTCCAATTTGTCCCTTCAGTGGGACAAAGTAGACCTGGAGTTATGGACGGTGACCTTCTCAGGCCTAGCTAAGCCCCATTGCTCCAGTCCGTATCACGCTGAAGATTTCTGTCCTTCCGCTGACCCCTGCAGAAAACAGCGTCGTTCCCAGACGGTGTGCTTTGACTTCAACAAGTCCTCCGGGTGCTGGCGCCGAAACTGCAGCTACCCGCACATTTGCCGCCGCTGCCACTCCAACAGCCACACCGTCCAAGACTACCCTCAGTGGCTCAGCCCGGAACGCAGGAGTCCCCAGACCTAGTGAGCGAAGCAAGAAGTAAAGTGGAGCAGCAAAGGCGTCATCAGAAGCCATTAGTATCCTCACCTATTGACATTTATCACTTAGATTTAGAATTAACTAATCATCCAGATCATAAATTTGTCTTTAATTTGCTAAGTACGCTTAAAGAAGGCGCTCGTATTGAGTATTGTGGGCCGCGTTCAGCCCGGGTTTCCCCCAACCTTATCTCTGCGACGCAGCACCCTGATGTAGTTTCTGCCAACCTGGAACAGGAAGTGAACTTAGGACGGGTAGCCGGCCCCTATGCTGCTCATCCATTAGCAAATTTCCAGTGTCATCCAGTGGGAGTTATTCCCAAAAAACACTCGCCAGATTGGCGCACTATCTATCACCTCTCCTACCCACAGGGAAATAGCATAAATGACCACATTGCCAAGGATCCCTATTCCCTGAGTTATGTCTGGGTAGACGATGCAATTCAGATCCTCCAGTCCCTGGGAAAGGGAGCCTACATGGCTAAGACTGATCTTAAATCAGCCTTTCGCCTCATACCAATCCACCCCGACGACTGGAACTTACTGGGTATTCTGTGGAAATCTCAATACTATGTGGACATGTACTTACCCTTCGGGCTTCGCAGTGCCCCGTTCATTTTTAATCAACTCTCCGATGGGCTCGAATGGATCCTAAAACATAACCATGGTCTCCAGCGTGTCATTCACCTTATTGCTGAAAGTTCTAGATTAGCTTGTATCACTAGCTTCAGCACTCTTCTACGGGTATTCATGTCACTCAGGGCCCCGGTAGTCGCGTCTAAGACCATAGGCCCCTCCCAAGAAATATAATTTATGGGGATCGTTTTAGATAGCATTCGCATGGAGGCCCGCTAACCCCAGGACAAACTTTCCAGGATTTATGAGTTACTGACATCCTTCAAGAAACGCCGCTCCGTGCGTCTGGTTGAGTTACAATCACTCATTGGAACTCTCCAGTTCGCATGTAAAGTGGCAGGACCTTCCTTCAACGCGCCATTAATTTGACTAAGGGTGTCCCTAGTCGTTTTCATCATCTGGGCCCTCGCACCCCACACCGACCAGATTCCTTGTACCATCCCGCCTTCACTAATGACCCTTTGAGAGAGGAGGTGCTCACCTACGCTTCTTGGGGTCTTTCCAAGAACACAAATCGAACCTACAGCTGTGGGGAAAAACGCTTTTTACAATTCTGCCTGATGAATCGCCTCCTAGGTCCAGACGGGGATGTCCTACCCGCCTCCGAGGGGACTCTTGTTTATTTTCCCTCTTATCTCGCTAGAACGGTCCGTCATAGCACAATTAAACTCTATTTAGCAGCTGTTCACAACCTCCATATCACTGCCGGGTACAGTGACCCTCTGAAGGGCAAGCTTCTTCTCCACAAGGTTTTACGCGGTATTCTCCGATACCAAGGCGAACAGCGTATTCGCCGTCAACCGGTTATCCCTCAGGTTCTCTCCGCAATCCGTCCTGTTCTGCAATCATGGCTTAGCCCCCAAGATTTCTCCATGATCTGGGCCACCTTCAATTTAGCCTTTTTTGCCTGCGATGCAGTGAATTTACCTACCAGAGTGTCCGCAAATTTAGACCGCCTTTTGATCTTTCTACTGATTGTATAGCCTTTCATCCAACCCTAGCATGCCCGCAGCGCATGACAGTGCAGCTAAAATCGTCAAAAACAGACGTTTACAGGCGAGGGCAATCTCTCACCATCGCTCGCACTTCGTCCACCCTTTGCGCTGTGTCGGCTATGCGAGAGTACTCTCTCTTAGCACAGCCACAACAGGGTCCCTTATTTTACTTCCAGACAGGTAATTTGCTGACCCGGGGAGCGGTTTCGCACCTTCTACGGGACAGTTCGAGGGTCGCAGGTCTTCCTTACCAGAGTCTCAAGGGCCATAGCTTCCGCATAGGTGCTGCGTCGGTTGCCGCTGCTGCCGGCTTGCCAGATTGGCTTATTAAAGTAATGGGTCGCTGGTCCTCAGATTGCTACCAGCTTTATATAAGAACTCCTCAATCTACATTAGAGTCAGTAGCTCCCAGGATGGCTAACGTTGTAGAACATTTCTCGTGGAACTAGCTTTTCACCGGCTTTCATGGCTTGGGGGGATGCATTGCCTTGTATGCATCAGTGGCGGTTAAGTCTGCGCAGCGACTTCCCCCAAGCTTGTTGTTTTTTCATCGCCTTTGAACATCGCTTGCTAACCGATACTCTTGTCCGATCCAGCACGTGCTGTCTGTCATTCAGCTCGTAGTGCTGGGGAGATAAGTGAGGTTGTTTTGTCACGCTATCGCCGGAAGTCGCATGGGCTAACCAAACGCAAGGCAATCACGAGTTGTTTGTATTTCATTAAGTAGCTCTGGTTCAATTGCAAGTCGCGACGGTTAGCTTACATTCACTAGGAACAACGACATTAAAGTGCCCCTAACCCCAAATGTTTTCTTTTTATTTTCAAAAAGAATACAAAATTTGGTGAAGATTAAAAAAAGAATTGAGTAAATCCATCAAATCTTCACAAAACTACGAATGTTTAAAGTTGTGATGTTCTGGTTCACGGCCGCGCGACAGGAGATCTGGGGCTAATGCACTTGTGACGTCAGCGGGGAAAGCTGGTTTCTTAGCTATTGAGGCGATCGTGTGTTCAGCTGGGTTTCATCTGAAATTTCTCGCCTTCAACTCCTGTGAAGTTTGATCCCAGCCACCGAACTCATTGAAACCTCCAAGAAATGGCATCAGACAATACAAATTAGGATTATTCGATTGAGTCAGAGGTCTCTGACTATCTGTTCTCTCCCGGAGAATAGCATCGAAGACATCGAAGTGACGCAAAGTAAAAGCAAGGAATCGAAAGTCTGTCAGAATGTGTCTGGATTAACTTGCTTTATATACCAATGAACCAATGGCTGATGAAGAGTTGTTAAAACAAGATGAAAGGAAAACCAAACAAGGAAAACCACAAGTTGTAGCGAATGATGGTAAATGGACGCCTCGAACTGAAATAAGATGAAATAAACATGGTGATTATTTTGCATTGCTTCAGTGATCTTCATTCATGGCTTCACTAAATGCTTACTTCGCTCATCGTGAATTAGAAATACCTCCAAGCAAAAGGAAGAGCTATAAAAATCTTCAAGATGCAGCCAATATCCAGTGGCATCGATATATAAAAAAAATGAAATAACGTTTGTTACAGCTTGAAATCAAATACTGAAAAGTACAAAAAACAGGACACGCTAAGGTCACGCTTTTGTTTATATCCTTTCGATCTTAATTTGCCGGTTTTCTGCTGACTTTGTTGTATGTGTTACTATATATGGTCCCGGCATATGATGAACCCTACTTAGCGTCGTATTCAGAAGTTTGCTCAAAAATGATTTGAATAAAGAATTTCACACAAAGCTACAAGACAAACAAAGAACTCGCTCGCCACGCTTGAGAAGCGAGTCTGGCAAGGAAAAATTTAGATTTTCCGATCAGATCGAGCATTCCTCTGCCTTTCAAATAACATCAATATGGATTACCAAAAATTCAATAATTACAAGTTGACAATCAACCACTAAGAGCGAAAAAAACGATCTGAAATCTAAATACCCGCCGGTTAAATAGCAAAGCGGCAAGTTACTTGCTTCGCGGTCTTTCGGATAAATAGATTTCACGTAATAAACCGCAGCTATAGTTTTTTTCGTCGCAGGGTTCTGAGTACAATGATATTTATCTACTTCAAGGTATGGGATCTGAATATTTTGAAGCTGATCGTGATCACAGCGCTTCACTTCGATTATTTATCTCGTGTCAACAAACAAGAAGACAACGACTGAATGAAATCAGAGCGGCTGACAACCAAAACACTGCGATACATGTATAACACAAGTTTCCAGTTTCGGCCAGACTGTATTCGCTAGTTCAAGAGAGATATGAGATGTAATCACAAGATCGATAAAAAAATAACGCTACGATCATTAGTTAACAGTTTTCATCAAGGCATATTCTTGAGAAACAGTTGCTTGAATCGGTTCCCACTTGGCCTGTTGTATTTTCATGAAACGGTTGTTTAAGAGCCGCCCTCTATAAATATCAACTATCATCGTTTGGACGAGAAAAAATGAAATTTCTCAAACTTTCTCAGATGTATGGTCTAGATAAGTGATTCACAAAAATATAACTTTCAGTTCAATTCGATTTGTATTTTAGCGCTGGGGCGACCACCTTGGTTTTGCCGCTCTGAGAGGGCTTTCAGCGGCCATTTTAGGGCACATTTTGAACAATTTGCCATACAAATAAAACGTTTTAAATCCAGATAAAAACCCATTATTCGAGACAAGCAAATGTTTCTTGTTACGTTGAGGGGCTGTTTTAGGAATTTAATCGACATCTGAATTTTTTCGAGATTTTTACATTTCTTCCCTTTCGAGCTACTCTTGAAGCGCCTTAAAAATGGCGAAATTTAAAGGAAAATATCGCCAAAAGTACATCAATTGAGATCCCAAAACTACATTCCACTTAAAGAGCAATGTCTAACGTGTAAAAATATGTAATAAAATTTTGGGGCAGTTAAAACTGTAAAATATTAGAAGAAGAAGTCTAAGGTGTGCTTTTGTCAACAAACACCTACGTTCTTATTAGCAAAATAAAGTGAAAATAACGATGCACGAAGAAAATAATGATATGTTCCACTTACCTCGCGACATGTCGACAACTGGATGTTCCACGATACCTTATGTTATATTATCAGTAGGTTTCAGCCGCATTTTCGATGCTTAGTAAACGAAATCACTCTGACACATTCCAACGGTTAAGCTGAAGATTTCAACTCCACGAAGCCCGCGTCATAACATCTTTCGCCTCATAATCGCCGTTTGCAAGAAGTTAAACAACTTGCTGAGATCCTAACTGTCCAAAAAGTCTGTCAGAAGCCTTTAAATCCTCCTCTTAATCGATAATTCTCGTCAAGAACTCGTTTAAGTTCAGTTCTGTTTCGATCTGTTGCCATTATTCCACAGATTGCGTTACACATAACAAGTGCACGTTTCAACTGGTAGGGGTAGGGTGGGTAGCAAATGAAAATGCAACCGGCTTTAAAAGCCATTTTACGTATTTCAGTGGCTAAACTAGTAATCAGCTTTCTCACGGAATTATTTGAACATGAGCTACTGTTTGGGAAATTTGAGTCATTCTGTAGGTTATTTATTTTTTTCGTGGTCGTGGTGGGAGGGGGGGGTGTGCACAGTGTCTGGTCAAGTAATCTCTTGATCAGTATTGTCAGTTCATCAGTGAGGCACTGTTAGGGGTTTTCAGGACACTCGCTATTTGGGTACAAAATTAACAATATACGAATGAACAGGATACGGGATATTTAGGCCAGAGATTAATAGGTTATGGGATACACAGAACCCCCCTCCCCCTCTTGTAATGGAGCCTCAACAATGATCTGCTGTTTAGGGTAAAATAAATGTTTGCCAATGTTTGCTACAAGCATTTATTCAGGACTTTTAGTAGTTATATCACGGTGGAACTGATATGAAAGTTTGGGGTCCGATTTTAGGTTACGCACTTCCTTATTAGTAATTTCTAAGCTCATGCTCGTTACCCTGAATAAATAGATAAAGACGGAGCTAGAAAAATAAACGGAATTTAATTTTCCCAAATACTGTACCGTTTAAATCAAATTCTTACATGACACCCTTTAAATTGTGTTTGTGCAAAGAGATTGAGGCGCAGCCAACATCCCACACTCATGATATCGGTAAACAAATATCTCAAGCTCATTGACAGCTTTTAGTTTTTGGCAAGAGTTTGAATATACTACAAGTAAAAAACAAATAGATTTCCAATAAAAACCCCGTACTTGTTTTTTCTGTTCTGCCTTATACTTTTGTCTTTCGCTGCCTGAAATGCAACCTCGTTCCCAGGGTCTCTCATCTTACCGCCTAGGGCGAGCGAGGAGAGACCCTGGTCTGGTCTGGTCACGTGCTACTGTGACAATTGAGAACATCAGGGAGGGGTCCTCTGTAATCAGGCAGTTTGTCGCGTTGAGCTGTCGCGCTGTCACTTCACCGCCATCACACGCGATGTTGAAAAGTAGCCTTCGGGTTGAAATTTTGAACAGTGTCTATTCCGACGTTTATCTAAAGGTTAGGCAAGTCTTTCTTGAGACAATTAATCGTGGTTGTGATGCTGTTGTCGTCGTATCCGTTGGATTTATGGACAGTTTATATGAACTGTGGACGTAGAGCAGACCCTGTGCAGACCAATTTTATTCCGAAGTGATAGTCATTAATCGTTGTTTCTCCTTTAAATGCGCGCGATCAGTATAAGCAGAGGGTAAATTACTGAGGTGTCAGAACTGTGAAAATTAAAATAGAACGGCAAATGCACAGTTGGAGACGGTTGTCTCGGAGCATTGGAGTCTTAGGCCCATCACGTACATTGATTTATTATACAGGACACAATAAAAACTGCATTTTTCTTTTTCTAGCCTCCCTTCGGCCGAAAAAAAATCCAGTTTATCAGCAACGAGGGCGAAAAGCCGACCGCGACCAAGCTTCGTGTTCTGCAAAGTTCAGCGCCAACGGCGCAATGATACCTCAGTAAATCCTTTCACTGTCTCGCTCCTTTCAAAGTAACTTCGGCTTTCAGTGATCAAGACCCTGAATATTCTAAAATTATTTAATCACCGCTCGTAAGACCTCCATTTAGACGTGGTTCTGATACATCCACAGGATGACTCAAAGATCTTCCAAACGCAGCCTTGGCGGCGGCGCTCAATATATTCTTTTGCCTTCTTGAGAGATTTTCACAATATATAACGTTCCAGGCTGAACCAGACCACACAACCTACAGCAACTTTGATTTCCATTACCAAATGATGGATAAATTCTCCTCGGCGTTGGCAAAATGTCACCGCCGCTCCTGGTTTATTTTGGCGACAACATATTTCGCACTCCCGTAGGCTACGTATAGACAAAATTCCTACTAGGGCGCCCCTCCCTTCAACAATTTAATTGTAACCTCCCAGATTCTGGGATACACGTGACCAGACCAGACCAGGGTCTCTCCTCGCTCGCCCTAGGCGGTAAGATGAGAGACCCTGGGAACGAGGTTGCCTGAAATGCCATCCTGTTGCGAAGGGAATACACTGCCAAATAGTGCGCAAGAGGTAACGGTAAGCGGCGTTTTATGGAAACTCCTTGTATTTTCTTAGCCGTTCCACTTTTGCATCTCATAAGGAAATGCTCAGAAAATTACTGAAGGGGCTTCTGTTTTTTTGTGGGCACACGGTCTGTGCATCCTGTAAGGCATGGCTTAGACACCAGGCGCGCGCTTGGGTTGGAACTGACCTACAATGTAATCAACTACGCTACCAAGCACGCAACTTCTTGTTGTGACCGAATCATTTTCACAGTAAAATTACGATCCTGTACTAACACCAGGAACACCAAAAAAGCAGCCTATGCCTGACCAGTAACTGTTAACGGATTCCAGCTGAAAAACTAGGTGTTATCGTATGTGTGAAGAAAAATCATACTGAGATCCAACTGCACAGGGCATAATGCGCGCTCAAAACAAGTGCAATGTTTGACTTACTGGAGAGATGACAGGAAAAAATGTAACGGGCACCTTCAAAGTTTTACAACTAAACCTATGATTGGAAGAGGTGGCGCGGCCTACCACTCTCTGGATATTTGTTCTCAGTAGTCCCGACTTCAACTCCTCGACCGCGTTGTGTAAATAGCCAACTGGCCAGTCTCCCACCAGTTGGGATTCTTAACAATTTATGTTCTATTTCAACATGTTCTATCTTTGTGGATTCCAATAACTCTTGCTATAATATCTGCTTTTCCACGTTTTCCTAATCTGCGAAAATACATTTTACTGACCCTGTCCCACCCGTAGGTGATCCGTCAAAAAGATGCGCCGGTCAGCCGCTAATATCGTTCAGTTCTGTGATGGAGCACAGCTCCATGTCTGCACAAGACTACTTATCCACTCTATGTAGGGCGCTTTACGCGATCTAGGGACGTTGCGAACATCTAGATCAAAATACTCGCATATCAGGTGAAGCATGTTGACGCTTAGCTTTTTGAAGCCATTAGATGCGTTTAAGGCACACAAGTTGAACGAGTCATAAACAATTGGATGACTTAACTGACACTTTTCAAGAATATCTGCTCGGGTTGATGAATACGCAGCTTCATCCTCAGCGGCTGTTATGTCTTCTTCGAGGATCTCCTCCCGTCTGTTTTTTGGCTTTGCAGCCATTCTGGAGAAGGATTGAACCTGCTGAGGAGTCAGGAACTCATCTAAGGTGAACCGGCTACTTCCGTCCTCATCTTTAGCGTACCTCATCTCTTGTGCTACAGTAACTGCTTCGACTTTATGACCCGTCTCCTGACCTAAGAAAAACGTTTCTTCGAAAAGCCACGTGTAGTCGCAGAAAATTTTGCTCTGAGTTTTTCACTCAAAGTTCTGAGCATTTTCGTGCATATTTCAGGCTCCACTGATCCGAGCACTCTGATCTGGAAATCATTGGAAAGATCTTTCCCTCTTGCAGAAGTTGAGTATAAATTATTATTTTGTATTTGATTATTATTATTATTATTATTATTATTATTATTATTATTATTATTATTAGTATTATTATTATTATGCAATTTTAGTCAAAGGTGAGACGTCAGAAGTGGAACAAAGGCCAGGGCTAGTCACGGGCGGTTAGGAGCGGCACGGGAGTCAATGAGCTAAGGACATTTTTGACATGGGGCCGGCTAAGGGCTCAGTGAGGGTCTAGGGAAGCCAAATAAAAAAATATGCTGCGACAGTGTCCAACAACTCGACCTGTAGGCCCAGCCTGTAGGTTAATTAATATGGTTTAACCATACCTTGAAGCTGTGTCCACTGTGCAATCTTAAACGAGTTAGTTCATGAGAATCTTTGGTTAAAAGGAGGATTTTAAAGGCTGCTAACAGACTTCTGAATCAGTAGGCATTTTAGCAAATATTAACAACTTGAAAATGGTTTTGACGAGGCGAAAGACACGTTATATTGATAAATGACTATGTTCTCTGACGCGGGCCGCCGACATAAATTTCGTGTATCTTGTTAATTAATTTTTTACCTAAATAACCAGTTTCTCAAAAACCCCTATTTAACAGGGCATCATTAATGAACTGATTAACCTGAACAATAGATAATATACAGATCATTGTCTCTTGACCTGATACTGGCCATCTTGTTCTTTTTAATACAATTCGCGTCCAGCCACTTCCCCCCCCCCACTACCCTCCATCGACCACAAAAAAATGACGCAAATTTCCAAGCAGTAGCTCATAATCAAATCATTCCGTGAGAAAGCTGATTACTAGTTAAGCCACTGAAATACGTAAAATGGCTTTACAGCCAGTTACATTTTTATTTCCTACCTCCCCCCCCACCCCTCTCTCTACCCCTGCCAGTTGAAATGTGCACTTGTTATGTGTAACGCAATCTGTGGAATAATGGCAACAGATCGAAACAGAACTGAACTTAAACGAGTTCTTGACGAGAATTATCGATTAAGAGGAGGATTTAAAGGCTTCTGACAGACTTTTTGGACAGTTAGGATCTCAGCAAGTTGTTTAACTTCTTGCAAACGGCGATTATGAGGCGAAAGATGTTATGACGCGGGCTTCGTGGAGTTGAAATCTTCAGCTTAACCGTTGGAATGTGTCAGAGTGATTTCGTTTACTAAGCATCGAAAATGCGGCTGAAACCTACTGATAATATAACATAAGGTATCGTGGAACATCCAGTTGTCGACATGTCGCGAGGTAAGTGGAACATATCATTATTTTCTTCGTGCATCGTTATTTTCACGTTATTATGCTAATTAGGACGGCGGTGTTTGTTGACAAAAGCACACCTTAGACTTCTTCTTCTAACATTTTACAGTTTTAACTGCCCCAAATTTTTATTGCATATGTTTACACTTGAGACATTGCTCTTTAAGTGGAATGTAGTTTTGGGATCTCAATTGATGTACTTTTGGCGATATTTTCCTTTAAATTTCGCCATTTTTAAGGCGCTTCACGAGTAGCTCGAAAGGGAAGAAATGTAAAAATCTCGAAAAAATTTAGATGTTGATTAAATTCCCAAAACAGCCCCTCAACGTAACAAGAAACATTTGCTTGTCTCGAATAATGGGTTTTTATCTGGATTTATAACGTTTTATTTGTATGGCAAATTGTTAAAAACTGCCCTAAAATGGCCGCTGAAAGCCCTCTCAGAGCGGCAAAACCAAGGTGGTCGCCCCAGCGCTAAAATACGAATCAAATTGAACTGAAAGTTATATTTTTGTGAATCACTTATCTAGACCATTCATCTGAGAAAGTTTGAGGAATTTCATTTTTTCTCGTCCAAGCGATGATAGTTGGTATTAACAGAGGGCGGCTCTTAATCGCCAAAGGAAGGTATGTTGTGTACAAATATACATTTAGACAGATCCACCACATTACGGCAATTCGTAGCAACACACCTATAAGGCACTGTAGTAATTTTTTTCCTCTGAACAATCCCTCTGTGACCTCTGATCTGCAGTATCTTCACTCTCACATCATCTCTCCAAGCGAAATGGCTTCCCCGGCTGACGTCACAGACCGACTCGCCCCATTCTCCATGTAACTCGGCCGTGAACCACAGTGGTGCGTATTTTTTCGTATTTTAAAAATTCACAGAAAATCGAGGAAAAATCGTACGAATATAATTTTTTCACCAATGTGATCAGAACAAAAAGGACCTTTTTGGCGGATAAGAAAACTTTTTGGGGTTAGGGGCACTTTAACTTATTTTAAATATACTTTTAAAGCCTTGCATGTAACGTTCATTTATCACATGACCCGTATGGCCCTGCACGCAATTTCCTTGCAAAACCATAAGAGAAAAGGTCCCGTATGAGGGCCGTACGCGTCAAAGTGATAGGGCCAGAAAAACACGTACGGCCCTACTAGAAATGCGTACGGCCCTACTAGAAACGAGTGCGGCAAAATCGATGCGTGTTAATGGCAAAAACAATATTTTGTTGCTGCCAAAGTTTGTTCTCTCCACAATGAGTCATGAAGGTGAACATTCTGAGAGCGAATTTTACTATCTAGGTGAATTGTCCCATGCAGAACTACTTCAGTCGCCAACTCACTCCGAAACCAAAGAAAGAAATTTAACACTCCTCGCAAATGAAGAAGCTCACAACTTTCTCAGAAACCAACAAACAAACAGGCGGTCAAGGAAACAACTTTTCCGGATAAACTGACCAATAATTCACCTTTCAAATAAGCAAACAGTCGGCAAAACTTCTTTCCTTCAGAGGCATCAAAGAATTCATCGTGGGTCAAAAGAAAGAAAACCGAAGAAGTAAACAAAGTACGATATAAGCTTACATGTTTTCTTCGAGTTTCAGAGTTTCTGGGAGAAGTTGGTTGAACCAGAAAAATCACAAACATACCTTGTATGCAGTAGAATAAACTGCTCTGTAGTTTCTACGTCAGTGTTATTTGAAGAGACAAAACTGAATGCGAATACAAGTTCATTACCGCGTGGTTCATCCAGAAAAATATATAAAACTCGCTGTGCTCAACCGTGTAATTTCCACTACACCAGCAAAGTCAGCAAACCCAGGCACTGTTTGCAGGAGCCAGCATGTGTCATAAATATTCAGTTGCCCAGTTGTCCCTTGTTTTAGAGAATCCAAGAGGTCGAAAAATAGCTTGAAACGACGTCGACATTTTCGCTTCAGATGAAGATTTGTAAACAATTTCAGTGAAGCGTGAAGCGACCTTTTGTCACTCGCTAAGTTTTTGATGGCTTGACATATTTTTGACAGCTTTATGTCAACTTTCTGTTGGCTTTTTAGCATTAAAAAAATGAGAATGTGAATTGTATTTTTCGATGAATTGTGAGTTTCTTGTTCGACGCGAAGAAACTTATAAATCATTAAATGACAAAGTTTTGTTGTAGAAACTTTCATGTAATTGTTCCGCGCGCGGAGCCGTCTGATCTTATGTAATCGCGTCCTATTAAGTCTTGAACAGAATTTTCAAAAATTTCAACAGTAAGTGGTCATATGATAAAATGCTTATTGACTGAGTAAGGTCGGGCCGGACGGGAAAATATTTGGCTCTTGGTCAGGACATACGGACCTCGCTGCGCTCGGTCCATACGCCCTGACCTCGAGCAAAATATTTTCCCGTCCGGCCCTCCCACTCAGTCAATAAGTACATATTATTTAATATGTGGTTTCTCATTGTTGGTCATTAAGTGTCAGGTGGAAAAGAAAACGTTGAGAAAGGCAAAGCAAAAGTGTTACGCCTCGTTCCCAGGAGACCACATCCTAAATGTATGTCAGACTGAGGTGCCAGTAACAATGAACAACGAAGCTGGTACCATGGTTGTTGGAGATCCAGGAAGTCCCTATTCAGATGAAGATGCTGAGGATACATGTCAATTGTCAAATCCACCAACAGGATATCTGGATGACCTCTTTGAGGACTTAGAAGTTCCCTTAATTGATTCAGAGACAATAGCTGACAAGCTAAACAGGGTATTGGAGAATCAGAAAACTCTTTTTTCCAATCAGAATGTAATTTTTTCCTTTATGTCACAGTTGGTTAGCAGTGTAAATAACATTTCTAAATGTTTAAGTGGTATGGGGTAAGTTTTTCTGTGGGTGAACAAGAGGGTGGGTTGGGGGCAGACTCTTCTGTTGGTGGGGAAGGGCAGGAGCTTAGTTTAAGTTTACCACTTGGTTCTGGACAAGAGATTTCTGTGGGTGGGGACAAGGGAGGTTATGTTAATGACAACCATAGTCCAAGTGTGTCAACAGGTTCTGGGGTGGATTTTTTGTTGGGAAGGGAAGAGGGAAGTTGGTTCATCAGGATCACAGTCCAAGTTTGTCATTGAGCTCTGGGTTAGATTTTTCTGTGGGTAGGGACAAGCGGGTGGCTTTGGGTTAGGGGACACTGTTCAGCAATGTAGTGGAGAGGAAGGGGGGATGGTTTTCTGTTAGAGGCCATGAATATTAAATCAACAAGTTGTTCTATGGGGAACTTTGCTTTTAAGCTTGTGCAAAACTTTTTTAAACCAGATCAGTTAGTAAACTGGAATTGTAGGGGATCACGGGGAAAGGAAGGGCTTCACTCAGTCAAACTTGCTACAGTCAAAAAGTATACTATTAAGTTTTTTCCAACTCCAGTGGGATTTAAAGATCAAAAATGGGGGAATGTATAATAGCAATTGATAGGTTTCTTCGTCGAAAGAGCACGGACACTGTTGCCACCAAAAGGGCGCCATTGATTCTTCCCGGATGTCAAAGGCTGAATGTATCTCATTCTTGAGAATGAATTTGCTTATTCCTGAAAACTTCCGGAAGATTTTTTCTAAAATTTGGTGAGCATCGGGTAAGTACAATACATTACTGAGCTGAGCTGAAGACAGCAACATTGTTTTCACTTCCTTACTGCCAGTTCGTAGTTAAAATAAGACTTTTTATTGTCATCGTACAAAAAAGCACTATATAGATGACTACACTTGCAGGAAATGATTCTTTGGTACGCCACCATATTATAACAATGCAACATATGTGACGCTCAAAAAAAATTACGTTTGTGCCCTTTGAACCGTTCATTGTCTTTTTTTTTTATTAACGACAATCCTACATAAACATTTTATCAGGGTAAGACGGTTTCGATAACGTACCTTTGCACTACACTGACCAATTTAAGTTTCACTCTTCCGTAATGTAGGAGGATGGGCGTCTGCATCATGTCCTCACATGGTGGTATATTGTATCAAGTTTGTTCTACGAGTGGATAGTCCAAGAGACTACGTGGATATGCTTCGATCCCTAAAATATCCTCCTTCCATAAGCATATCTGACATACCACAGCGCCTTGCAGCACATGCCAATAGCACGATCTCGGGGTTCTTTAGGCCAAACGAAGGTAGATTGTTTCCGCCTACAGAGGATAACATCAATTCTGCCAAGGAGGGAAGTTTGCTTTTCCACTGGCCTTGGGTTCAAGGTGCGATAATCCCAAGAGCATTTCGATTTGGTTCCGAGGCGTTTGAAGAAGAGTTACATCCCGTTACTGGTGTGTCGGAGCGCTACTCCCTCTTCGATCGCTTTCATGAGAGGAATTCTACTAGTCCAAGCGTCTTACTTCGTCGGGTGACCCTGGTTCCTGAGCTCAACGCGGTTGTCAACACTGAGGTAGAGGAGCAGCTTCACAACAGTATAAACCGCTCCAACTATTCATTTAATATGATGCTCCCAGGAAATCATCTGTTTATGATGCGTCTAAAATTACATGCGAGCAACATTAAAATCAATGAGCTTTGTAGGAAGAAACTAGAAACGGTGTTTCGAGCCCACCTAGGACCATGCACAAGCCTCCAGGCCGATGAACGCAGAATACTTATTCTACAGAGAACCCCCCTTGAAAGTGAGCGGCAATCAAGAGTCAGTTTCTTGGCAGAAACAAACACTTCCAGCAACCCATTAACTCCTAAGGAAAATGCATCCTCGCAACACAGTTCTGCCGCCAACGCCGCTACACATGGGATAGATGGTAACGATAATGTTACTCTTCCCACAAAATCCAATAATTCTAAAGAGGTAAATTAGTTCATTTAACCGCGGAATTTAGATTGCTGAATTTAAATTGATAGCGCTAAAAATTTAAAAGGGTGCATACCGAACTTATGATTGCCTTTTGATTCTTGAAACCCTTCACTACACGCTGAGCTCTGAGATTCAGCTAATATAATTTAAGACAAAACAGTGCTTGTTGTTGTAACAGACGGTCTCAACAATTTTTTTTCCAGAAGCCCACCCAAAAAACAGACAAGCAAGGAAAGAAACACTTGGCTGGTATGCTCTTAGTGTTTACTTTATAACACGTACGTAGCTGTAGTGTTGTACCTGTTTATGGGAACGAGGCCTATTTCAAGTTACACGTTTCATTCTGACTGAAGCAACCTTTCGTCGTAATGTGTTTTAGGTTCTTACCAGCGTTTTCTGCACGACATGAAGGAGGCTGTAAAACAGTCAATGCTGGAAAATAAAGCGGTCCAGGAAAACCAGAGAAGACTGACTGAACATATTCGTAGTTCAGGCCTGGAAATGAGGAAAGAAATCCCCAATGACGGGAACTGTCTATTCCACGCCATCGCGGACCAGCTGGAGTGGCTAGGGGAAACGGGATTAAATCACTCTGACCTGAGGAAGCTGTCTGTAGAAACTCTGAAGAATGGTGTACCTGGTGTAAGTCATTATATACTTGTACTTCATATCGTATTTGTTGGATTGTCTTGTTGTTTATTAAGATCCTTTATCAATCTCTATTATTGGTTACAATGTCTTCCAGATTTCCAATGATGACATCTCCTCATTCGTGCCAAATAATGACTTGGATACCTATTTGAGAAACATGAGTGAGGATCGCACATGGGGAGATCACATTATCCTTATCGCTCTGGCCAATGCCCTCGCGAAAACAATTCGAGTGGTTACAAGCCACGAGGGAGACTGCTATGAGGTTGTTGTTGAGGCCAATAACCAACAAGGAGCACCAATTCTGTTGGGACACCTAAGTGAAAATCACTATGTTAGTCTAGAGCCAGTGGCCGATCAAACTACCAAGGCAGAAGGTATTCCAATAGATTCCATCTCAATATTCCATATTAAAAATTCTCCCCTTTGTGGCATATAACAAAACTAAAATGACCAGCTGACAGTTTACATCGACCAGGTTTCGAAATCATATTTGCATAGCCACTTGCATAGGCTATGATCATTGTAAAATACAGTATAAATATTTTTCATGTTCCTACGACATACATGTAATGATCATCGTGTGTTCGGATGACCGCTGTGACATTGGTAGATATTGTGTAATGTTTTGTTCTGATATGTATCGCTCAAATGAATCATTTCCCCTTTCATGACCTGCAGGCAAAACAACCTGTTCCATTGGTGAAACAGAAGTAAAGTTGAAATGTGCAGTTGAGGTAAACGACACAAAATGAATTGCTGTGCCACTTCTCGTGCAAAATCACTTTTCTTTTTTTTCTAAACGGGGAGGAGGTCATAATGTGAGTGCGTGTATTAGATAATTATTGCAGGGCAAAAACTCATGGTCAATACCACTTTATTTAATCCTGGTTTAAAGGATACATATTCCAGTGCCTTTTCCTTTTTAATGCGTGATGCTTATTACTGAAATATATACTCTACTAACAAATTATCACTTGTCCAGGTAAATGCTTTGTGGACCTCCAGTGATTCAAAGAAAAGTGACCAAATTTTAGCGTGGCGATACAACATACCCATAACTAGAAAAAGTTTCAACACCATACATATGGTAGAAGGCAATGACCAAAACAGTGGTTGGCTGAACGATGAGGTAAAACGACTTATCCACGATCCGAATGTCGTTGTTTTGTTTGTTCTGTCATTTTCTTGTGTGGTTGCTTGTTCATTTCTGCAATTTAGGTATGCTATTCGTTCCTTTTTGCTCACGTTTTCTAGCAATAAATTTCTTTTTTTTGTACGTTTCTTTTCCTTTTATTTTTTTAAAGATTTCTTTTTCCGTCGTTAGGTTGTTAACTACTTTATGGCATACCTTGAGGAGGTCTGCCAAACTGAGGTAAGAAAACGTTATTTTCATCCATGCACTTTGGTAAATGACAACAACAAGCTAATTCCTTAATTGGGAACTTTGTGTTTAATCCAATAGGAATTCAAGAATATTATGGTTTACGACTCCTTCCTTTGGACGAAACTGCAATCGTTTCTGCTTGAAGGAAACTAATTATCTTCCATACGGCGTTCAAGGGTAACATGACGGTCCCTCTCTTTAAGTTTATTATGGATAAAGACATCATGAGCGTGCTTTTTATGTACAGTATATTGTCGGTTCACACTGTAACAACTGGGAGAGCAGGACTGACTTCGGTTTGCAAATCCAACTCATGATCACTGTTGTTCTTGGCTGAGACGTTTACTTTCCTTGGTACTACCTCACAATATATGTACTATGAGAACAGTTGTTTCTCTAAAATATCTATTTTACGCACTTTAGGGAAAGTTAGACCAAGTGGAGTTGCTTTTGTTCCCAGTAAACATAGGAAAGCGTCATTGGTGCTTGGGGGTAAGTTATCTTTAACGCAGTTATCATATATTTTTGAGTGACTAATTCCACCGTAGTTTTGGCTAAAAAGTGCAGCGTTGTTATGTCACATGCAAAATTTCCCAAACTCCCTGATGGCATCTAAATTCCAAAATGTCACAGAAGATGTGTTGACAGAAACAAGCTCTCCAGGCATAGATTACCTCGTGTCAATCACGCGATCAAACGCATGTGATAGGCATCTCACAAGGACTTTCGCATCTCACAAGGATCCACAAGTGCTGCATTTCCAGTTCATTCACCAGTTATGGTCACATATTTAAGCTTTGAACAATTTTATACAAAAAAGTAGGAATTCGAAGAGTTTTCTGTGAAAAAATCCAGAAAAAAATAATAAGTTCTTGAAAACGTACGCATAAACAATGACCGGCTCGCAATTTTCTACTGGTTGAAGAATTAAAAGAAAATCAATGTGAGCATATTTTGCCACCATGATATCCTGAAAAGGTAATCAAATGACATACCCGTGAAAATACCGAGGTACACTTACGTTTTGTCCAGAAGGCTAGGGAAAATTCTTGTAATCGACGCGGGTGAAATTATTTCCTGACAAATATGAGTTGGACTCAATCATAAATTGTAGTTTGTTGTTTGGTTTGTGAGTGTGTCTGTCGTTTCTGAACCTATTTTTTTTATTCCCGACATGATGAATTCAGGGTGTTGACATGAGGCGAAAGGAGCTTCTTTACTATGACCCTATGGGCGTTTCTAGCTCTGACAGTTCTGATTTTGGCCACAAGGTAAGGTAATAACTTGGAAGTTCTGGTTTAATCACTAGGATATTTTTGAATTGCCAATTGCAAGATGAAACTGTTCTCGATGAAAGCGTTTGGAGATTAGTCAGCATCGACTATGGAGTACAGAAAGATCGACAGAGCTGTGGGGTATTTGTGCTCAAGGTACGCTATGTTTACAATATAATGAGGGTTGCAACCAAAATAAGTGAGATATACTTAAGTGTCCCGTCAAATTGGCCGGCACTCAATATAGCCTGAAGAGGTTGAAATTTCTCGATGTTCTAACCTCTTTCTTTAATACGCAGTTTCATTTCCATATTTATCGGTAAGGCTTTTGACTTTTCATTAGCACAAGGCAGATTTGTTGTCAAGCTATAAAGAAAACAGTTGTCAATGTAAAAGCCCAGTTGGCTAAAACTGGCGGTTTGTTAAGTGCAGGAGTATTTCGGGTGTCTATTTCTGGTATGGCAGCTTCCTGATAATATACATGTACACTTGTTTGTTTTGTTTCTCTACACAGATGGCAGAGTGTCTTGTAGAAGAACGGAAGCCAGCATTCACGCAGGTATCAGTACCATCAAACAATGTCGTTTGTTCTTTTTGTGGAAATATGACGGCAATGGAATGAGCACTTAATTTTATTCTTCCTTTGTCTGGTTATTAACAGAGTCAGTCCAAAGACCTTCGCATGCAAATCGCTCACATGTTAATTCACACACAAGAGTGTATCGAAATTTTCCGCCGGTAAGCAAAAATAAAACCTCACAGTTGACTTTTTTGACAAGTTCACTCCAGGGGGTAGAGGGGTATTTTCCTAGTTGATAATTGGGAAATTCTGTTTCTCAAATTGCAGAAGAAACAAAAAGAAAACTTGCAGAAGAGCCAGTCAGCCAGTCAAAAAAATAAAGAAAGGGAACAAAAAGACCTTTGCAGGATCAAACATAGAAACGAAAAAGAGTGTTTCCTATAAAAAGAAACTGAGACGAAAATCCAAACTGAAGGTATATTTACATTAATAATACACTAGGACTTTCAATGATGAAATTCGATTTTATTAGCAAGAGTTTGGCCCTTTTTTGATATCTTGCAGAGAAAATTTCACTTGGGGGAGTGGATACTACAAAAGCCATCAAAAGGAAATGATACATTGGTAGGTATAGCAGAAGAATATCAGAATAATCAGAATTCCCTTGTACAGTATTGTGCAAAAGAAATGCAAACGAAATGCATCGAAATTCGCCCTTTGTTCACGCGAATTTACGTCGAAAAATCAATGAACTTTCGAGAGAGATTTCGTTGGATTCTTCCCGAAAAATTAGCAAACTTTGTTGATTTTTCGCAATAACGAAATTCAAAGTGGCGAATTTTCGATGTAGCGAAACGAAAGTTCAAAGTATCGAAGTTCGAAGTATACCGGTAGTGAATTTTCAAGGATTGCACGAATTTAACATGTAAACAAACAACGCGTTGGATTGAGTTTCCATGATAGCAATGATGCGATCGTTAAATGAACTAGTCTCGCCGACAGAACAGTTGTCTGCGACTTGCTTAAGCATTAATTGAACATCAATGTTATTATTGAAACTCTGCATCGATATTCGCTTCATCACCGTGATAAAACAAATGGCTGCAATCTTAACTAGCAATGTTTACAGAAGCCCGCTTTCCCATGTAAAAAAACCGTTTATTTATTTATAAGTTGACACTGTAATTTTGTATCTAAGTGAACAAACTTAATTTGTTTTGACTTTCACTGAACATTCCCTTTCAAAACAGATAACAACAAGATGCGTTTCCAGAGTTCGTTTGCAGAAAATATTCTTTGAACATGTTACCTTTCAAACAATTCTTGCTTTGTTTAACAACTCATGAGTCCAGATAAATTCCATTTCAGTTTGAAAACTCTTGAATTCAGAAAAATTCCTTCACTCTGTCTCGTGATTTAAACGTTTGTGGCTCGCCATGTGACATGTATGCCATGTTGGCAAATTATTTGCGAGCCCACAGTAACTTGGGCTGTGGCGTTACCATGACGCAAACATGGCCGTGTCAGCGAGTGGCCCCTGTGTTCAACAAACGCGAGCTAAGAAACCACGAAAGAACAACAGTTTAAGACCTGCGATGCTTTCAACGTGAGGTAAACAGTAAAAGGAACCTTTGAATACAGGTGAGTCTTGTATAAGCCTGTTGTATAAACGGACACGAGTTTTTTCGTAAAGCTTACACTGTGAAATGACATCAGAAAAGAATTGTCGCGGCAAATTTGAACTGGGCAGTTTATCGTCCAGAAAATGCGTGGGAATGTTTGAGCAGGGCAAACAAAGAGCGAAATTGCGCTCAAACGTTCTAAGTCATTTATCGACCACCGCGAATTTTCACTCGAAAATTCAAAGTATATTTTCGTTCCGAACGAATTGTCGTTCGAAAATTCCCGTTGTTGGAAACAATAGGAATCATGAATTATTGTGACTTTTCGTTGAAAATTCACTTCCATCGAAAATTCGCTATTTTTTCGTCGGAAAGCCAGGAAAAGCCGCGAATTTCGGCGAAATACGTTTGCATTACTTTTGCACAATACTGTAATTATTTGGTTCTCTTCCATACATGCAATACTTTTGATAGCATTAACTCAGAGGTATATTGTATCGATTTCTATTCAGAAAAGAACCCTCCCCTCCAACAACAGTGGAACTACAAAAGCGGGCACGCAAGATTCGTCGACGGCTGACGGTATTTAATATTTTGATTGATTAGAAGAAAAGAGAACTTAAAAGACAAGAACTAAACGTTCGCCTTACTTACGAAAAATGATATGTGTATA
Source organism: Micromussa lordhowensis (assembly GCA_964020085.1). Lineage (NCBI taxonomy): Eukaryota > Metazoa > Cnidaria > Anthozoa > Scleractinia > Lobophylliidae > Micromussa > Micromussa lordhowensis. The sequence continues at coordinate 34,067,111 of OZ026602.1, read as the reverse complement.
ATTTATTGTATTGTAGTGTATAATTTATAATTTATTGTTAGTGTTAATTACTCAGAACGCTAACAGGCTGTAGGTGGGGGTTTGTGTACATCGGTCTAAAATTCAGAAATTAGTATATGAACTACTCTTTCCGCTCTATCTTTCTCTGTCACAAAGAGAACATCTTGGAGGAAAGATTGTGACCTTAATGTCACGAACACAGTACGCTTTAATGAGAACCAAAAAGTGATCAGAAAAATTAAAGTACCTAACTTCATAAGGTAATGTTTTCAAGCAACTAATGCAAAAACTCTAGAAACATCTTAGGAGGAAGACCTGCAGACCTTACCATCCTCCCAGATCTGGTGCTGGAAGACATTTTTGAACGCCTTGTGGAGAGCGAAAAAAAAAAAAAGTCCACTTCCAATGGCTATCAAAAGTGTACAATTGGAAAGAGGCCTCCAGCGATTTCAGAAAGGAGTATTTTGTTATGTATTCCATACGAGAGTGTCTAGGATGTGACCGATGGTACAAAGACATGCCGGGCTTCCGAGGGTGGGGCAAAGGCGCTGCTTTGGCGTTCTATTCCTACGACGGAGACGCAGGACACCCAGGTTACTGTACACAGTATTGTGCGAGTAGGTATGGCGATTATTGCGATCCCTTGGAAAGTGACTGGGAACTACCGAATGAAGCTGAACTGGCGAATGAGGCTGAACAACCGAATGACTGAGAGGAACACGCTAAATGAGGTCTAAACTCAAGAAATTGATATATACTGATTGTTTTTTTTTTTTCAATAAAAGAGGTTAACTAAGGAACTGGCAATTCGTTGATCCGCTTAGGTCCTCCTTTAAGCTTATTTCTGTGCTTATTTCTACGGGTACATTAAATGTTCTTGAAATTTACAAGAAATAAGTGAATTATCACCAAATGCTTTATCCCTATGAGGGAAATGGAATATGTGAAAATTTGTTTAATCATTGACATGTATTTACGTGGAATAAATTGGTCATTTATTTCTGTTTATTTGGAGCCTATACTCTCCTGGTTGCCAGTAGAAGACTTATTTACACCTATACGACAATGCTTAAACCGGTGTTTGAAAATACCAGTGCGGTTGAATATAACTAAAAAAATTCGGGCCTCAGAATATCATAATATCGCACAAAAGAAATGCTACGACATCAAATTAGATTGCTCTTAGTAATGAACGCGTAAAACACCTCTAGTCGGTCCACCGCGTTGGGTGATCTTTGCGTGACTACACGAAGTACACTGATAATAATTTCTCAGACGAGCTTTTATGAATCTGTCATTAAAGTCTGCTAATAAGCAAGGGATTTAGAGGTCAACGAAAATTTCAAGACGCTGGTTGCATGACTGCGAACAAATTAATACATACCATTTTTCTTAGAACGTTTGAGTCAAAACGATATCTTTTAAATTTTTTTTCAGTTATATATTTCCTTAGAAATAGTAACAGAATACAGAAAGGAGAAAAGCGATGCTATTAAGTCTATAGGCTAACAAAGAAGTCGCAACAAATATGGAGACTTTTTATTCTAGTTTGGTATTCGTAATAGCCATTTTTCATAATGAAATAGACTACTGAAGAATTACTGTATAACTTGGCACAACAGTTGACACATCAAACAGTTAAATACGAGAAATAAAAACAGTCAAACCCGACCGATATGATCGGGGTCCGATATGGTACATTGGGAGATCGTTGCGTGACTACACGAATCAAACTCTGCTAACATGCAACGGGATTTTGAGGTCAACAAAAATTTCATGACGCTGGTTGCCTGACTGGGATAAAATTATCTTGAAACGTTTCAAAGCGATATTTTTAAAGTACTTTTCATTTAAAGTACTAGAATACGGAAAGGAGAAACGCGATGTTTCGCACAACGGGTTAGGGTACTACTGGGTTTGAAGAAACACACGGAAAATAAAGTCCTCGGGATCTACCAATGTTTTCGTACTAGTTTATTTCAGCACGTTTTCTCTTGCACACGCTGGCAAGTCAAAAACGGAAAGCAAAAGTACACATGTGGGTTGCCTATATAACGACTTAAAAATCAAATATGACAAAAACAGAAACAACAAGAAAGCTTTCTAGCATATAATGTCGATGTACTCAAAATTCTGTAAGGCGTTATCCCACTTGAGACTAGTTATTTTCCAGTTCGTGCTCAAAGGCAGAAAACACAGTTGCCGATGAGCTATACTTTGATTCCCTACTAATGGTCAGAGTCACGAACATTCACTTATTGCTAGAAACGGCGGAAATCTCGCCTGATCGGTCTAATCACATAACAAAACAAAGCTTCAAAGCTCACGCTATCTTAAATAAACAAAGCTTTACAAATGTAAATGAAAAACATCTGTCGGCGAAGTGCAAAACACGCGATGTCTCTAGGCTAACAAATAAGTAGCAACAAATATGGCGACTTTCTCTTCTAGTTTGTAATTCGTAATAGCCATTTTTCATAATGAAATATGCTACCGAATTACTGTATTACTTGGCACAACAGTTGACACTTCAAACAGTTAAATACGACACATAAAAACAGTGAAACCCGACCGATATGATCGGGGTGTGATATGGTACGTTGGGGTTTGATATGGTAGGTCGGGGTCTCATATTGTATGTTGGGGTCTGATATGGGGGGCCTGATATGGTAGGCCACGTTCCAACTGTAATAGGATTGATCTTTAGGCATCTTTAATTCTCTTTACAGATCTTTCTTTTACCATAAGGGCCTTTAACTTACTGTATGCATGATATGTCTTTAAGGTAATTCCTTAGTATTGCATTGTGCATCCCTGCTGCGCCTCCGATTTTCAAGTAATATATCAAACACGAGTGACAGTGTTTCATCGGGAAATCCAAACACCGAGAAGAGAGTTGAAAATACGACCCGCAGCGGAGTATTTTTGACGAAATTCGAGGTGTTTGGATAGCCGATGAAACACTGTCTCGAGTGTTTGATATATCTTCTCAATCGAAGCAAAAACTAAGGAGAAAATCAAGAGGTAAAATCGTCAAAATCTATGCTAATTAAGACCGGGTATCAAAACCTCCTTCACGGTTGTGATTTTCTTTGTTTTAGCTTGATGAATTATTAATGAGTTTGAGAAATCATTGGCGCGCACATGGGCGCGTACAAAACGTAAGAGGTTTCCCTCAGACTACACTGGCCTTAAGTGGGGAAGGAACGCGTGACGAGCCCTAAGAGCGTCTGTGAGTGAGGCTACAAAATGAACAGTAAACGAATTGCGTGATCACGTCTATCAGAGAAATAAACAAAACGAAGGGCATGTTTTTGGAGAATTAAAAGCTTGTTTAAATGGATGTTAAGAAGAGGAGAGGGGGTCGACCTAAACGTCTAATGGACGTTAAGCGGGGAACAAATGAATACATATGTCGACATCTTCTAAATAGAACAGATCCATGGATTATATTTAAGGACCTTTAAAGGGCTGCTCCTTCATCCACGATTGTCTGCATTTTCTAACAGCCTCTTGCAACGTTTTCTCACTTGAACGAGTACAGATTGGTCTAAATATCAGATCGCGAGTTGGAGCTGTGGTCTGCAACTCAAATGGTTGAAAATGCAAGAAAAAACTGCACGACAATAGAGCATCATCGCTAAATTTGAAAACTGTACTCTGCAGTTGTGAGATTTGTGTATTTGTCTACAATATTTTTTTTATCTTCATTTTTTGCACTGTTTACATAGAATTTACATTGCATTAGTAGAAGTATGTTATAAAAACAAAATCAAAATAAAGATAAGAAATTAACGGAATTAAGATGTAAGCAGTGACCAAAGTAGCAGATGCTTCCGAGTTGGTCACTGCCACATTAAACTAATTTTACCCAGAGTAAAAGTGCTAAAGTAAACAAGTATAGGTGGATACATGAATCAAATGAAACAAGAGAACAAAGAAACTACAGTAAACTAAAATCAATGAATTCTAGGAAACAGATTGCAAATTTAGCAGATACAGCTTGTATTGTTTTGAAAAGGGGTAATAATATAGTTTTTTTTAGATGCAGTGGAATAGTCTCCCAAATTTTTGATGCAATGAAAGTAAAAGTAGAGGCTCCATAATTATTATGTATAAGGTTAGAGACAAATCTAGTGTAATGGCGTGTAAGGCGTGTCATTCTCTCTACTGTGTGCACGAATGCATTTATTTTGCTTAGTTCTGATTTTATTTAGCCTAGTTGTGCAAGTACTTCCCCAACTAGTAATAGCATAGGTCAAATAGGGATAGATGAAAGAGTAATACAATTGTTTCAGAGTATGCAGATTTACATAGTGTCTCAATTTGGTAATAATTCCTTTGACCTTTTGCTAATTTATTGTTAATATGCTTAATCTGAGGTCCCCAGTGTAAGTGTTGATCAATATAGACACCCAGGTATTTTATTTGGCTTTGGATTTTGATGTTATTTACATTTATACTTCCACTTAACCTTGAGGATGAGACTAGGATATAATTTGTCTTTGAAAGGTTTATAGATAATTTGTTTGTAGCACAGTACTTAAACACGAAGGCGCGCTATATAAGGGCATAAGCTCCTCCCCCAAATTTCGAATTCACAGGGAAATCAATATGGCGGACTCTATGACTAGAACGGTATACTTTCTGCTCGACCTGTTCCGATATTTACAGCTTAAGTTCTGCACCAAATAGCCGCGGAAAACATTAACTCAAGGATTTCGAAATGAAAACCATTAAAAATAGTAAAGTAGAAACCATACGTACCCAAAAAGCGCAGCCTCCAGCAGGAGAATTGGTCAGAATTCAAACCGCGCGCCATTTTGGACTCAAGCTCGCTCCCTACTGGTGGCTGGAGGGGTGTTTTTTGTCTTTTTTGAGCCTACAATTCTTCGTTTAGTACCTAGCAGTTTCACACAAAAGTTATGCGCAATTTCGAATACTGATCGGCGCGAAGTGGCTGGCTGAACAACAAATATTGGCGGCTGAGAGTCGAGTTTTTATGACGGTTTGGTTGCAATTTTCAATTCGCTTTTTGCTGGCAATAAAAATGCTCACGGTTGGTCCTCCCGAAAAGAAAACGAAAATGGAAAGAAACAAACGAACAAACGCCAACCGGGATCCAGAGAAGAGAAACCCCCATTTTAGCCTGACAGTTGAAGTAAAGCGAGACGATGAAGCCCGCTTACAAAGTTTGCGCTCTCGGCTGGAGCATGCGAAGTCGGTTCTCGGGATCGATCGTAAAACCTCGTCCACGCAAAATGCGGATCTCTTGGAGCGACTTTTAAACTGCTTCGAACTGATGATGCCTTCAGCTGTTAATATAGGACCATCTTTAGCATCGTCTATTAGCTCAATGCCTCGCGAAGTGCAGCCACAACCAAAGAGCTCTTTGGAACAACAACATCGGAGGCCTGATCGGCGAGCGCAAAAGAGACAGGTGTACGTTGATGCTACTGTAGACGACCCTTTCTTCGTTTGCACTGGTGAATCCTTAAAGTCACTGGTAAAGTACCTCACAAGGAATCCGCAGTGTGAATTTTGTGGTGAGGAACACCAGTTGTCTGGACTGTCCTTGTCCAAGCAAGGCCATGTCTGCCGTTTGGAGCTGCCTTGTGTTTGCGACGATTCCGTGGTTTGGTTAAGTTCAGGGTTACTTGGTCATCCTGCCAAGTATGTTGCAAATGTGAGGTAAGTGAAGAAAGTTTAATTTACCTTCCTGTATTTTTGGAGGTTACAATTTCAGCAGAAGCAATAAGTTTGTTTACCACTGATATAAATTGGTAATGAAATTAATAGTAAAACATTCATACACTGTGATTAACAATCAGTTATCCTGTAATTGTTAGTTCAAAAAGGTGAAACCCTTCAATTTGTTTAACTGCTGTCACACTATTCTATTATGGAGTGGCCTACTCAATATGGCCAATTTCTTTTTTGTAGGATGGTGCATGCATTTACCTCCACTGGTTTGACAGAAACCCAGTACCATAGCTTTAGTGAGGCTGCTGGCATTGGCTCTGTTATGGACAAGACAATAGACACAAGTGGGTACTTTTGTTTCATTTCATTGTCTTAATGGTTATTGCTCTGGACTCCTGAACAAGTGATCTGGGTTTGAGATCTGATGGTCAGGCCACTGCATTGTGGTCTTGGGGCCAACAGTTCTCTCTGGAAGTGATATTCAATGTCCAGTTGTACAGCGTAAAAATGCTAAGTATGTCATTTTCCTCTCTCACTTTTTATAGTATACAAGGATCAATGTTTTGGATATTTACAAATAGTGAGGGATCTTGCCCAGAAATCCATGGCAGATGCCAGACAGGAAGTGCAAGGGACCTATAACTACATACGAAATGGTGATGTAAGTTAGCATCCACAGTGTGACAGTACAATAGAGAGTATTATGGTTCTTAATTTTATTCAAACTTTTTTGCAGTGCATCATTACTGATGCCAGACATGACTCCAGTAGGGCAGCTATGCATTCCACTGTCTCAGCCATTTCAATGAGGTATGATGTTGAATTTTTCTTATTCATGATGGCTTATAATAATTAACAATTATTCACTGAAGTGGAGGTGAATAGTTCTGGATAGTCGCCGAGCCGCGAAGCGCGAGGTAAATATCCACTGAATAATTGTTTTAGTATATACCACACAAGCTGAATAACTAGCAGCCCAACCTGCTCGGAGGTGAATAGTACCTGGCTAATCACTTCCGAGCTAGCCAACCAGTGCGCACGAGAAGCACTATTTACTTGTGTGGCATATACTAAAGTTAAATATCTTATAGTCTATTAGGCCCATATGTTGTTTCAGGTTCCAATTTGGTAGAATTTTATTCATTTATGCTGCACATTTCCTTGGGAAAAAACCTCTAGACACAGTAAAGCAAGTGCTGTTTTGATAATTATAGCAGTAATTAGTAGTGTATTAACACTTAATTATGCACTGTTCCTCCGTCTACAGTAACAAGAAAATCATTGGTGTGTGCAACTGGAGCAGAACTAATGAGAGAAGTGCCCCAAGCAGAGAAGTTCCAATGACCAAGGAGCTGATGATCAACCTAACAGAAAATCAAGGTTATTACGGTTTAAATGATATTTGAATATCCATTCCTTGATTATTGTTTTCATTTATTTCTGTTTCCTTTTAAAGGTCACAATGTTACAGAGGTGGCCCATGACTGTGTCGTTGCTCTGAAAAACTGGTTTCAGGGAAGGGGCATAAGGAACTCTTTTGACACATGGCATGGTAGGTTCATTAGGGGCACTTTGTCATTGACATTGCAAGACTTGTAGTACTTATTTAACATATTTAATTAAGAATCCATGAACATGTCATGAAAGTCCTTGTGTACTGTCTGCATTCCATGATAGGTACAAAAGGGGTGGCAAAGGAAATGAAAAAAATTTGCAGTGGTACACGGCGTGATGAAGGTGTAAAATGGTTTACAGAACTCTCTGACAAAGGTATCTAAAACCCATGTTTAAAATTTACATGTAGGGACCAGGAGAGTTTCTAATGGAAAGAGAACATTTTTTCTCAAAAGTGTCATGCAAAAAATAAAAATACCTTTGCTTTGCTTACAGCAAAAGCCACCAAAACTCATTTCTACTGGGCCATGCGCAACAATGATGGCACTGAGGAAGGCTTTCAACAGTACTTGCTGAACATTGTGGATCATTATCAGGTAAATAATGTTCATACATTTTTCTACACCTTAGATTTGATTCCCCCATGTAACACTATTAGTTTTATACCAATTTTTATATATCTCCTGTCCTGTTTACAGCTCTATTGTTGGGAGACCAGGGTACGCCTATCTGGAAACTGGGGATTAGTAATTGATCTGTATCTAGTTCAGTAATTAAAAAAAGACTAAAATTCATATACTTTTCCTTTCCCAAATTGTAGTGTCTCCCCCTTTGTGGGTGAGTGGTATTAGCCCAAAAGACCATGTATTGGTATCGGTATCGGTATCGGTATCGGTATCGGTATCGGTATCGGTATCGGTATCGGTATCGGTATCGGAATCGGTATCGGTATCGGTATCGGTATCGGTATCGGTATCGGTATCGGTATCGGTATCGGTATCGGTATCGGTATCGGTATCGGTATCGGTATCGGTATCGGTATCGGTATCGGTATCGGTATCGGTATCGGTATCGGTATCGGTATCGGTATCGGTATCGGTATCGGTATCGGTATTAGTATTAGTATTAGTATTGTTATTGTTATTATTTTTATTATTATTAATAAATGATACATGTTTCCACCCTAGGGAAAACATGCTCTTTGTCACCAAGATTCCAGGTGCAAACAGGATGGATATGTCTGCTCAAAGAAGACAATAACCGACCCTAGAGCAGTGCTGGCCTACACAACTGCCATAACCAAGACCACCATCTACAAAAATCCTAGAGATTATCTCCTGGTATGTATGCAGTAATACAATACTATTTACCTTAGATTATACATGGCATGGCTTTCATTCCTCTCGTGACTGTGCAGGCATCACAGTGATGACAGGAACTGACCAATTTGCTACCTACATGTCATTGCTTTTATTAAAATTTCCTAGTGTCGTGACACCTTTTACATTGAGTCCTTCCATGTGGTCATACTCATCTATGCTGCAAAAAGGATTCACTTTGAAGATGAAACATATGAGATGAGGGTGCATTTTGCTGTATTAGACTGGGTATGTTGGCTTCCTATGCATTCCTTTTTGGTGCCACATAGGTTTTTGTTACAGTTAGCCTAGCACCTTGACACTATTTATTGTCTACCTTTTTTCCTGTTTTTCAATTATAACATTATGTGACAGTACAACACATTACGGTCTGCTTGGGAATGGAACAACTTTATGTTATCTGCAATTTCAGAATGAGAATGTTGGTCGAGAAGTGCACTCTGTCCAGTACTATCAGCACTCGCGGCATCCTGGGAGAATGGCACCCACTAGAGTGCTAAGACCCAAAACATTCGAATTTCGTCAGGCCATATGGAGAGCACTGTTTCAAAATAATAAAATTTCAGCAGCTCCTCTGGCATTGTGATCAGGTTTGATGTTTAACTAAACTGTTATGCATTTTTGGTCTAGGAATGAAACATATAAGAGGCTTACCATCACACCCTAACTGATATCATGTTACCAAGTTTATTTGATAGAATGGAATTATGTTGTTGATAGATATTTTATCAATATTGATAATAATACTAACAGTAATGAAAACTATAAAGATACAAGTATAGACAATAAACACTAGAAATGGTGGTAATATACTATAGCCATTCAAAATATTTCACTGAATGTACATTGCTAATGGAGTGTCCTTGTTTTTTTTTTTATTTCAGTTACCATGGCAATTGCTGCTCTTTGTTTCCACCATACAATACAAACGGCTCCTTTAGGAGCCACACAATATTAAAAGTGAATGATCCAGAATGTACTTCCCAAAGGGGTTTAACATTATTACTGCTCACATTATACACAGCCTTCTCGTGTAAAATAACATGGAAATATATGTGCCAGATCTGCTAACAGTTTGTGTTGTTTTAGCCTTAGCACAGGAAAGGTTTTGAAAGGAATAGAAAATTTGGCCTTGGACACTTGTCCGAATTGGAAATATGACTGAAACTTTGCAAGCTAAGTGATCTTAAATATCATTCTCATTTAGAGACACTAATTTCTTGGATTAACTCCCAAAGGATGTATAAACATGTATATATTGTGCAGGTGAGGGCTGGGCTTTCCCTTTCCCTGGAAACGACAGCTGTTCCAAGCTATATTCCTCGAGATCATAATATAACTTTGGACACTTAATTTGGTTTGGTAGAAAGTTGGGCAACATTGCATTATGTGGTTGTATGCATAATGGTATTTACAGGATTAGTACTTGACCCTGTCATAACTAGCTGAACTTGTAACACAATTGCTGATATATTTTTTCTCTTTTATCTACAGCCATCGACAATCTTTACAACAAGTAAACAGTCTATAGCAGAAAGCAGGTGTTCCTTTTTGTTTTTTAACTTGTAATTGCTTTCAATGGGAATTAAAAAATTTACATATTACTGGCCGTGTAGCTAGTTTGCTTTTTTTCTCACCCCTTCCCCAACATACAAACCCCTACTTCTACCGTCAAGAGGGTTGATGTTATTATAAGCAAAGAAGAGATCTACAATATTCTCATTTTATGACCGACGATGACCACAGTATGGCACACCCTCAGGATTTGGCCATCGCTTCCTTACGTCCTCAACAACACAGACAGGCATGACTTCACGTAAATCCTCTATATAGCAGCCTAGGGCCTCCTTTCTTTGTAAATAAACGGGGTCACGCCATAACCCCTTCCTCTTCAGAATGGTATAATAAGTTTTGTAGTCGCCCTTTCGTTTAGAGTGGTTTGTCAACTTGGGTTGTCCATGAGCATAGAGTCGGCTAGGGAGATTTTGGCTTTGCAAAATACACGGCGTATTGCGGCAGAATGAGCAAGGAAGTTGTTGATTCTTGTCGCCTGTATGAGAATGACCTTCGGGTCTTGTTTCAGCAGAAATAATTTCGCGATGAAGGTCGTCAAAATTACTCGGTGGCTCGTCTTCTTCGTGCTCCTGCTGAACTACGTGGAAAGAAGAGAAGATAACGTGGATCACAAATTAATCGAAGTGATTACATCTGCAAGCGGTTTCTTGAGATAAGGTGACGGTTCATATCAAAGCCGTTGAAAATGGCGCGGGAATATTACTGGGGAGCAATACTATTAATGAAAGGAAGGACTATTTCGATGAATAAAGAGTAAGCATAAAGACGAAAGAGGAACAGTGTTAGCGAAGTATAATAATCGTTGCATTTCTTGCAGGTTACGGGTAGGTGAACATAAAAAAAGTGCTGTTATAGGAATATTTATAATTTACGCACTGGTGCGTCTGAATAGCAAAGGACGAGGTGATATTGCCATGCCGGGCTAAACAAAGCAAGGAAAGAAAACAAAAGCCCAAAGCTTAACCATTACCGCATTCGGCGAGAAAATTGAAACGGGATCATGGCAGTTCTACCTTGTATAGCTTGATATTTTTTACGTGGTTTTTCCACCTTGAGGATCTCGCCACTGTTGACAGTCAACCAGCCTCGCAGTTCTTCAATACATGCTTCATCGAGCATGATGGTTATCTACAAGTGATGAATATATAAAAGAATTGTGTATGGAAGAATTCTTTGCAAAGAAAATCGAAAGTAAACCAGCAGCTCTTACCTTTCTTGAATTCGAATCGCCCGCCATATTGAATTTGACCCGCACTCGTCAGAGTTGATTGGCAAATGAGCTCTGTGCTTCCCAGGGAAGCCTCCTTATATAGCGCGCCTTAGTGTTTAACTACTAACTTAAATTCTTCATTCATGACAGACTCTAGGTTACGCAGGTTATTACTTGTATAAAACATATTAGTGTCATCAGCAAAGATTCGAAAGGATAGTTTGCTTGAACAGTTTGGTAAGTCATTGATATAAAGCAAAAATAACAATGGTCCCAAAGTTGACCCTTGAGGTATACCACAAATAATGGTCTGACTACTAGATATAGTGTCACCAATTTTGACAACCTGATTTCGATTTTGCAAGTAACTTTCAAACCATCTGAGAGGATTACCATGTACACCATAGCTATAAAGTTTCGATAACAGAATATCATGGTTAATTGTGTCAAATGCCTTTGAAGAATCAAGAAAAAGACCGCAGGTGACCAACTTTTTTATTACGTGTGATCCCCGCCAAAATTAACTGGTGTAATTTTTGTCTGTCCAACTAAATTGTGGACTATTAATTTCTCTGTATATGCACTAAATTTAACCTAGCGACACCAAATTCTATTCTGTGACATTCAATTCGGCAAAATCATATTCCATTCTGTTAAACTAAGTTGGGTAACATAAAATTCTATCCCGTCACACCAAATTCTGCTATATCATATTTTACCCTGTGACACTGAATCCGGTAACATCAAATTCGATTCTGTAACAGTTAATTTGGTAACGGCAAATTCTGTTCTGTCACACTAAATTCGGTAACATCAAATTCTATTCTGCAACACTAGATTCTGTAATGGCAAATTCTATCCTGTCACACACGAAATTCGGTAACATCAAATTCTTTTCTGTAACACTAAATTCGGTAATGTCAAATTCTATTCGGTAACACTAAATTAGGTAGGGTCAAATTCCATTCTGTGACACCAATTTAAGTAACACCAAATCCTATAGCACAAAATCGCGTCTGTCACTGCGCACACAAAAATCCGAATCCTACAACTTCAAATCCTGGTACCCAGTACAGCCGTTTCGAGCCATAAGCCTGGTTACAAAGCGAAGTGGGTAATTTATTTCCCGCGTTAAGATAATTTATTCCATTGCACTGAAATGTGGCGGACAACAT